>JAJONZ010003933.1:0-15406 GCA_029582445.1 Solanum paucissectum | reverse complement strand
AGTTACACTTTATAAGTGTTGTTGTAGGTGAGATATAAAAGGCTACACTTTTAAAGTGTAACCAATAACAACGCAAAGGTAACACTTTTAAGTGTAGTATAATCAGATAAAAGTGTTGCTAATGAAATACTCCAAAGCATGGCCTTTATACCTCTTTGGCCACGCTTTTTAAGTGTTGCTGCTTTGGCGACACTTCAAAAGTGTGGTCTAATGTCAAAGGTTACGCTTCTTTAGGCCACCCCCTAAAAAGTGTTGCTTAAAGTCAAAAAGTGTGGCCTTTTATCAAAGGCTACACTTTTTGCTAGTTTAGGCTACACTTTACCGGGGTGGCCGTAGGCCTAAAATGGTGTAGTGCTTCTAGCAGTGGGAACCACAATGATTCCTCCTTTTTTTGGCACACACTGTACTAGGCAAACCCAACTACTATCAACAATATGATATAAAACTCCAGCATCTAACCACTTAATAAGCTCATTTTTCACAACCTCTTGGATAGGGGTATATATTCTCCTTTGATGCTCAATACATGGCTTACTGTCCGACATGAGTTGGATTTTGTGAGAACAAATTCCCAGCAGAATCCCACTACTATACGCAATAGTCCATCCTATAGCCCTCTTAAACCGCTTCAGCACTGATAACAAAGCATATATTTTCCCTTCACTCAAATTAGCATCAATGATTACTAGTGAAGTGTTTTTTTGCCCCAAAAATATGTACCGCAAATGGAATTGAAGAACCTTAAGTTCATGTTTTGGAGGCTCATCTAGAGACGATTTTACAGGTGGGGTGTCTCGATTCTTCATGTCTAATTTCAATATTTTTGGTTTGAAATAAATCTTGAACCTATCAAGTGCAACAACTAGCTCATCATAGTCATCAATACCATCATTGCCAAACTTTATCATTATCACTGCTAGTGCATCAACACCTAACCTCTCATCAATAGACAGTTCAGATTTTTGCTCCACAAAATGATTTACCACTGATGCTCAGTTAAGATAATTGTTATGCTTGATAGACCTACATATGTTAAAAGTTACCTCCTCATTGTTTAATCAAAACTTCATCTGCTCGCTCTCCATATCAACCAAGGCACGTCTAGTAGCAAGAAATGGTCTCCCTAAGATGATCGGAAACTTAAAATCAACCTTAAAATCAAGTATCACAAAGATCACCGGAAAGATGATTGACTCAACTTTCACAAGGACATCTTGGAGAACTCCAATGGACCTCTTCACAGTTATATCGGCCATAAGTAAACACATTGTAGTCGGCTTTGGAGCTCCTAAACCAAACCTCTTATAAATGGACAATGACATCAAATTAATGTTGGCGCCCAAATCACACAAATCTTTTGAAATGTCTAAAATCTTAATGGTATAAATAATAGTGAAAGCTCCATGATTCTCTTTGTTTTGTACAATTAACCTAGTAGCAATAGCATTACAATGTTGCATCTTCTCTTCATTCTCATAACTAATTGCCCTCTTTTTGGTCACCAAGTCTTTCATGAATTTTGCATACCCATGCATCTGTTCCAAAGCTTTTATCAATGGGACATTGATGGACAGTTTCTTCAACATTCTGATGAACTTGCCTTTTGAGGGAATAGAGATGGAGGTCTAGGCATGGGAACAACTTTTTGGGTCACCTCTACTTCTTTTTCTGTATCATCTTTTGGATTTTATGTAACCTCGTTCTCATCCTCATCCTTTTCAATCAATCTTTCAACCTCAGAAGGTATAGAGGGATCAATAGTCTTTTTTCTTCCGCGAGTGGTGACTATCATACAATGCCCATCATTTTACGGATTTTAGATGGTGTTGCTAGGAAGTGTGCGAGGCTAGCGTGGGTACACTGTAGTGGACAACTGACTAAACTACTACTCAAGTTGCTTGATCTACACTTTATGGGCATCAAATTTCTGACCAATTCTAGATATATCATTTCTCATCTCCTTCACATTCTCATCTATCATCATCTGTTGTATCATATCCTCAATGTGAGTCATACTAGTACCCACCTCTATATTACCAGGTGGAACATAGGGCCTAACGCTCTCATTCATTTTTCCATAGTTGTTCCGGTTGAAATTGTTATCACGATTGAAGTTCCCATTTTGGACATAATTTCCCTCAAAATTTTAGTTGACATAGTTCCTACCTTTGTTTTCTTGACCTTGGCGCCAATTATACGAGTTGGAACCTAGGGCATTTTTCCAGAAACCCCCTGTTATCATTAACCAAATTCACATCCTTCTTATTGTAATAATCCCTTAACTCGCGGTGGTGGAGTTTTAGTTATATAATTTACCGCATTCACCTTTTCTACACTTCCACTCACATGTTTTAATACTAAGCCAATTTCTGTCCTCATTTGATCCATCTCTTCACGAATGTCATTATTTGATTGACTTGGTGTTGTTAGGAAAGCAAACGTGCTACTACCAGTATTTTCCTTTCTAGTGCTCTATGCCTTATTGTTTTGGGCAATCCTCCCAAGTTTTACAGCAATCTCTTGAAAAGTGCACTCACCATATGATACTCCAACAATAGTATCTAACACAACCTTTCCATTGTCATCATGTCCTATGTAGAAGTACTCTTTCAATGACACATCATTTATGCAATGATTCAGAACTCTCCTCATGAATCTAGTGAACCTATCCCATGAACTACTTACCTACTCTCCCGGTAGTGCCGTGAAATTATTCAATTTATCTTTTCAATTTCTTGGACACCAGAAAGTACTTCGCCATGAACACCTTGTGCAGTTGGTTCCATATGTATAATGAATTGTATGGAAGCTCTGAAAACCATACAACACCATCACCTGTCAACAAAAGTGGGAATACTCTTATACCCAAATTCTTCATATCCAAGTCTGGTCGTCCTACACTACTCTTACAGACACTTGTCAATTTAGCCATGTGAGTGTATGGATCTTCCGAAGATAACTGAGAAAACAACCCTCTTGCTATTTGTATTTGCATAAGACTGCTGGTCACCACAAATGTATGTCCGTAGGTAGTGGAGGGAGAACAATAGGCCCATTTGATCCCACCTCGTTTTATTCAACCCTATTGCTATCATGGCCCCTCGGTGTTGGCGGATTCTACACCATTTCTACATTTTTATTAGATCACCACCATGAAGTTGAGCATGTACATTTACAACTCCAGGAGGTTGAAAACCAGCTCCATCCTATTGACCCTCTCCGACAGGATCATTTTGTACCCCAAGATTTATGCCTCTTCCAGCCATTCTTCTCGATGTTCTCTTTAATTCAGGATCGTAGGGTGTCAGGGGTTTTCCTTGACTCTGTGTACTTGGCATACTCTAGAGTTGAAACATGTATAAAACAAAAATAAAACAAAAACATAAAATCAAGAAATATTTGACTAAAGTTCAATAATATAGTTTATTTAATCTAAACACCGTATTCCCCGGCAGTGGTGCCAATATTTGATATGCGCAAATTACACTTCCCAAAAGAAGTATATGTGGTCGTTGCCAAATGTAACACTCCAGAAATTAGTAGGCTAAACTAGATCTTAACATGAGGGCTAAAATCGTGAATGTAACTCCCCGTACTTTAAATAAAGGATTTTGTCTTGGAAGATCAAGGTATTACCTCTCAAGGACAAACCATGGACCCTTGATGAGGACCCCTGGAAACTTTCCAAAATAAGTGAGCCACGGCAGGACCCATGACCCGTGGGTGGGTCCATGCCCCGTGGATGAAGGGCCCGTTGTTGGCCAAAAATTTGTAATCACCAAACCACACTTGACTAGGATGGTCCGTGGTTCCATCCATGGTCCATCAAGATGGTCTCGTGGATGGTGACTTGAGGGCAGTTTTGGGGGTTAAGTTTAGGGGTACTTTGGGGTTTTCCGATTTTAATTAATATTAAGTGATATCATTATAGCCTAATTTAGACCACCAATATAAGGATTTTAAACCCCTAAATTAAGTCATTCAACTCATTATTTCTAAAACACAAATCAATTCACAAAACTTCATCCTCTCCAACAATTCCCTCTCTACAAAACTCAAAGAAGAAGAAGAAGCAAAAAGTGAAAGCTAAGGTTCAAGAAGCAAGGATCTTCACACCAAATTTATAGGGATTTGGGATTTATGTATGGTGTTTTTCATCCATGGGTAGCTTTCACCCATGGAGGCACCTCAAAATCTTCAATTTCAAATGGTAGAATTCCATGGTTTTCTTCATTCACCATGGGTTCTTTGATTTACTAATTTCAATGTTTTAATTATGTCTATATATGCATGAATTGATGATCTAATATGTTTTTATGATATTTCCCTTATGAACCCATGCAAACCCCCATATTTTTCAAAATTGTGATCTCATAGGTTGGATTGTTGATTGTGAAAGAGGAGTTTTTATGATCTAATGTATGAATTGATGGAATTACATGAATTTATGATGAAATCCATATCTAATGATTAAATTCTAGATTTGGTGATTGATAATGGCTTTGAACATTGAAAGGGCAAAGTGTAGGCTTATGCATGATCTTATAAAACATATGTAAATGCTTTAAGGGTGCTTTGAGAGTGAAGTGACAATGTTAATTGTGTTGTTGTGTTGTTGAAAGGTTATTCTGATGAAACACTTACAACCATGATTTGAAAGGTATTCTCACATAGAAATGATTCTTAGGTTGAAAGGCTATTCTCACCTAATTGAATCAATGAATCAGAGCTATCCTAATGAACTAACTTGGATTGATTGTCAAGGACATTATTTCATGAGACATGAGTAAAGTAATACTTAATAAGTATTATGTGGGAATTATTCTTAGCACCAAGTGAATATTGAAATGAGATGGATGTCTTTTACGTAAGTTGAGTGCGGGCTTCCCATGCATGTCTCATCAAATGGAAACCTTCTACATTAGTTGAGTCTGGGTTTCTAGTAGCAATCTCCGTATCCCATAAACTATATGGCCCCATATGTTATCTAGCCAGTATATCCACCTAAGCTAAGAGTTCATGGTTCTACCTTAGGCAAGTAGAACAACCCTTTTCGGTGTGGGAGACACAGGGTGATTATTTTTTATCTCACATGGTCTCTATGTCGGTTAAGGCTATTCTTCCCACAATAAGAACATGAATAATGAACTATGGTTACTGAAGAGGATTTGTATATGAGTTCAAAGGTTTTAAGATGATTTTGACTTATGTTGTCCATGATATTGACTTATGACTTCTACTATCTTATATGACATTTAAACTTGGGAGATTGCATTCTTTGAAATGAAATTTCCCCTTTTGCATGTTTTTAATGTTTTTATGCATGGCTACCATACTTAGTGCATTTTTGTGCTAAACCCTACTTTTCCTACATTTTTCCTAAATGTAGGGTTTGGTTCTCGAGGTGATCATTCTAGTGGCTAAAGTGTGGCCTTGTGTATCTTTCGAGCTTGTTGGTGAGTCTTCATGGTTTGGGGATGAAATTTTCCTATGTTGTAGTTCTTTTCATATACTTTCCCTTTTAAAGATATGTTGTATGGGCTAGGCTCTATTTAATTCAAGTATTGTAATAGGTGGCTATATTGAGACAAGTCTACACTTCTGCATTCTTTAATGAAAAACTTTTAAGACTTTAAATGTGTTTTACTCTTTATTATTCTAGTACTTTATGTTATGATATGCTAAGTGGCTTGCATGGATCCTTTTGGGGTTCTATGCGCCTTGTTACATCTAGGAGGTACCCTGGGTCGTGACACCAAATAAAGAACCTAACGTGTAGGTTGGGGTCGATCCCACGAGAAATATGGTTTAGCCTTAAACATAACTTACAATTATCTCTATTTACGAAAACTATTTCCGAGAAACAAGTAACAAAAAGGAGGGTTTTGTAAATAAAATAACATATTGTTGGCTTGATATATTATGTAACAAGTAAACAAGATTCACAATTTGAGATATCAATATAAGATGGAAACTAGGGTATATGTGTGCCCCACAAGCTCTTAACGCAGTATTCCTAATAATAGTAATCATATCCTAGTGTTTTACATGCAAGGCTGATAAGTTAGGTATTCCTAAGTTATTGGTAATCCAAGTAGGAACTTTCACCTCACAACTTGGTAAGTCTACGGTTGTATGCTTTATTAACCCTTACCTTTACTCGAGATTAGTCACAGTGTCAATTTAGTTGGGTATTGATGTTTAACATAATCAACGACACGTCTTACAGTTCGGGTGTCTACGATCATGGAATAGTATAATAACCTAACCAAGGGTTGGGGTCGAGCCAAGGGAGTGGTTTTGAGAATTAATAGAAAAAATAAATTTGTTCTAATTAGTTGTATCTAAAGACATTAACGATGAAAAACATTGTAAATTAGAGGAGGACACAAGAGTGTCAATTAACAATGGGGTTTTTTGTCACTAGTAAGTAAAAACAGCAAAATAAACAAAGATTTCTAAATAATGAGAGAGGATTCTTAGGATGTGACCAGAATACGGGTTAATCAAAATTATTGGGTACATGCTTTCGATATAAAATATAAAGAGTAATAGTAACTAGGCTAAACTTTAAATGGGAATAAATTCTCTCTCGAGCAACTTACGCCGTTTCAAATGGGTTCCTCTCGGACACCCACTTGCCACTTGAAGACCAGCCTACGCCTTACCCCACTCACTCTCTCGAGCTGAGTGTTAGGATATGGGACTAGGGTTCACTCTTCCGAGCTAAACCTCATGTCGACCCACTCCTTAGGCAATCAATCTAGTAGTCTTGGTTTCGTGACTTCTCTCTCGAGCAAGTCAAAAATACATAAATAAAATTGTATTTGCAACTACAAATTTGTTAAATTCATCCACAACTACAAGACAAAATCACCATTAAACTACATCTAATCTATCAACAAGTAAGACCCAACAACAATCTTAACCCATATTCGCTAAATCACACCCCAAGAATTGGGGTTTTTAGCCACACATCAAGAGATATAAATTTATACCTAAATGAACTTGCATTAAAATGGGTATGAAGATTCAAGTCTTGTTACAAGCCTAGAATGAAGAATCCAAGAGACCCAAGTCCAAATCCTTGGAGATGAAACACTCTTCTTCTTCAAGTTTTCAAAGCCCTCTCAAACTCCGAGCAAAAATAAAAAGTACTAAAAATTACATTAATTTGTTCCACACTAAAAATTTCATACTAAACTACAACTCTCAACGAGTATTTATAGTTCTCAAAAATCTATGCTGCATCGGATCATTCGACGACATAAGTCGGAATCGCTGATCAACTCGGTGATTCGCCCTTTGGTGTAGGTCATCGCCGTCTTGTACCATCCTTCAGCATCGTCATGCTCTGGGTCATTGGGTGACATGGTACTGCCTCATGGAACTGTTCGGCGATGCGCCGACTACTTCCTTTTTCCGCCGACTTGATCCTTTCCTTCAGGGCTCAGCACACTGGAACAAAAGGTGAAGTAAAACACTTCGGTGACTCGCCAAATGGACTCGGTGATCCGCAAGCTTTAATTTCTTCGTTCTTTTCCGCCCTTTTCTTTCCTTTTTACGACGTTGTGTCCCTGCTTTCCTTCAAACTTCAAATACCTAAAACTTAATTATTTTCATTGGATATTGAGATAAAATAAGCATTTGAGGAAACAATTTCTATTAAAATATAGCCCTAAATGAGTCGAATTTGTGGACTCATCAACACCCCCAAATTAAACTTTTGCTTGTCCGCAAGCAAACTCAAGTTCAGTCATTCAAAAATGGTTTCTTGATCATTGCTACATAAGACTCAATCATGAATGCACACAACAAGACTTAATTTACTTATGCAAAGATCAAATGTGTACCCAAAGTTTCAAGTTGTGACACACCAATACCAAAGAATCTCATGTTAACAATGCATGCTTCAAATGCCCTCTCACAAGGAATGATTCCATATTCACACACAATGGTTTGCAATTTAAAGTTCCGAAATCAAATGCAACGCTCACTCTCTCAAATAAGAACACAATGCATGCTTTCCTCCATAGGTTTGCCCATATATTCCAATCAACATTTGTTTCAGCTCACTCAAGATCAAAAATGTCTTTTCAAGGCTTGTAATGGGGCTGAGTGCAAATGTATGGTCATTTAGGCTCAGAGACTTTCATCCTCATGAAATGTGGTGCTCGCAACACTTTATTTCCTCTTCTTTCATCATTTTCTTTAGTACTCACAAGTCATCCAATTATTCACTTCCCATGGGCTGTTTGGGAACCCCATTTATTTTGTACTTTATTCCACAACTTTATTTTTATTTCTCTTTTTTTTAAAAATATATGGGGGGTTTTCATTTTTCACAACACCATGGGTTTAGGGAGACTTTTCTTGCACTTCTTGATTTTCCCTTTTTCTTTTCACCATACCCCCAACTTAGGCTTTAGGCCTAAGTTGGCTATTCAATTTACCACAAATCAAGAGGATTATAGGTAGTGGATAAAGAAAGGTTATGATTTCATCAAGTTTCTTTGAAAGAAAGGTAAGGCTCAAGGGGTGCTCAAAAGAAAATCACACGCTCACAGGGTAGGTCACAAAAGAGGTATATGTCAAATTAGCTCACACTCTTAGAAGTTGCCTAAGATCATATCAAGAGATAGCATCACTTAGTTGACCGAACCAACAGGGCAAATTCTAGAATCTATCATGCATAGTTCAAAGTAAACTCATCACACTAGGCACTGACACTATAGTCAAACAAGACTGCACACTTTCGCTGGTGTGCAATGATCATCAAAAGAGACTCAATTTGATAACAGGCTAGTCAAAATGAGATGCAAAGAGTTCACATATTGTCTATGCAACTTCATTTGGCCTCATCGTAGCCATACATTCATGTTCATTCGATTGTAAGCACTATTCAAGTCATCGGTATTGATCGGAACCGAGACTCAAATTTTCTAAAAGAACAACCACAATCATCACACAAGAGGTGGCAATTTTATTTTTTTCGGGCAGATCAAAATCAAAATCATTTTGCAATTTAAAACAAAAGGAGCCATAAGCTCAAACATCCACACAAAATAGATAAAACACAATTTCAAAGCAGAACAACCGAAATATATACACAACACAACTATCACCACAAAAGGCGTGGGCTTCACCCCACCCCAATTAAAAAGTGTTTGTCCTCATATGCAAACAACAAATTTCCAGAAGGTAAAAGAAAGAAAGATAGAGAGGGAGGTAGAGAGGGTATCCTATCTAAGCAGTCGCTCCATATGTCTGGGCATCAGTGCCTGGAGTGTTGTCAGTCTGCTTCAGGTTCTGTTTTTCTTTTCCCTTTGCTTCAGCTTCTGTAGCGATGTTAGCCTCAATAATTTTATCCAAATAATGAGCTGCTTCGAAAGAATGTATCGCATTGGCGAACCCTAGATCCCACGAAAGTATGGCAAGGTCAATGTGAATCCTCCTACTGGAACTTGCTTCCTTGCTCTTGCTCTTTGCTTTGGGTTTGTTCGCCTTTTCTGCATCTCTCCTGAACTTTTGTGCTCTTATGTGTCGGGGTGGCACGTCTCTTCCTGCACTTTTAAATATGGCCATGTCTGAAAAATCTTTATCCATGGATATCCTTTACCCATGGAGCCCTTCAAAAACCCCAATTTCAAAGTAAGACAAACCAAAATATAGGGTTTTACTTCAATCTCATGGATTCCTTTCAAATTTGTTTTTAATGATTGGATTATGTTTTATTATTTATATATTGATGATTTTATATGGTTTTATGTTGAATTCCCCAAGAATCCATGAATTTCCCTATTTTTCCAATTTGGATGTGAAAGTATAGGTATTGATTGATGCAAGTAGAATATGATAGAATTTTGTATCTAGTAATTGAAATACTTGAATTATGTTATCATCCATGTCTAATGTAGTAATTCTAGATGTGTTGGTGAATTGTGATGTATGGTCCTTGAAGGATAAAATATAATAATTATGCATGACTATGAGATTTATGAATATGCTTTATGAACACTTTGAGAGTAAAGTTAAAATGATTGTGATCTAGTTGTTATGTTGTAGGATGATTATCCTTATGTACACAATTATGTATGAATATGGTATGAGGTGAGAGGTGATCTCACAATATGATGATTCTAGGGTTGAAATGCTATTCTCACCCATTGAATATATGAGCTATAGTATGAATTATGATGGATTGAGTGTCAAGACATTTTTCCATGAATATGAACTTTAGTCAAGACTTAAATATGTAATATGTTGGAATTAATGCTTAGCATCGAGTGGATATGAATATGAGATAGAAGCTTATATGAAAGTTGAGTCCAGCTTCCCAATGGGTTCCTTTTACCTTAGTTGAGTCCGGGTTCCCAAGGTATGTATCTCATAAGATGGAAACCTTATACGATAGTTGAGTCCGAGTTTCTAGTAGCAATCTCCTTATCCCATAACTATGTGCCCACATACCCTTTTACAGTTTAGGGTAGACACCGAATTCCATGTTAGCTCACACTTTCTATGTCGGTTAAAGCTTAATCCCACTAGTACATTAATATGAACAAGAATATGAAATATTAACAATGGTTACTTAAGAACTCTACTTAGTATGGATGGGATTATGGGATCTCAACCATGCATTGCACAAGTATGCTTTGAAGGTTTCTATGGTATGTTCCTTTTATGATATGATAATCTATGAGTTAAATATGCTTATGACTTATGCTTTTACAATAATCTTCATGATGATTCTTAAACTTGGTAAAGTGCATGCTATTCAACAAAAATGTCCTTTTTAGCATATTTTCATGATTTTAATGCATGGCTATCATACTTAGTGCATTTTTGTACTAACCCATATTTCTCTATAGTTATCCCAAGTGTAGGGTTCGATTCTTAAGGCGATTATCATTTGAATTAAAGCTTTGATTCGACTATTCTCCTTGCTTGTGGTGAGTCCTCATGATTCAAGGACGGGAGTTTCACTTTGAGTTCCATTTTAGTATTTCATTTCCGAACTATGTTGTATGGGCTATGCCCCTTTCATTTGAACTATTGTAATAGATGGCTAATTGAGACAAGTCTAGAGTTCTGCCTTGTTTTTATGAAAGATTTTTAAGACTTGAAATGTGTTTTACTCTTTATTGTTCTTTACTTATTTTATGATATGCTATGTGGCTTACATGTTGCCTTTTCGTGATTCCATGTGCCATGTTACGTCTAGGGGTACTCTTGGTTCGTGACAAATATGGTATCAGAGAACAAGGTTTAGAATGATTCTAGAATGATGTATCATAAGCCACGTCGAGTAAAGTCTTTTTCATGAGTGTGAAGCGCGCCACACTTATGAATGAGAGGCTATAAGATGTTCAGGAAATTTTTGTCATGACCCAAGGCTAGGCCCAAGATGAGACACGGCGTACTCGATCCCGAAGGGATCTAATCAAGCCTCGTAGCATTTTATTGCATTTGACATAGAAATAGTGCGGAATTAAAAACTTATTTCAATCCGAACAATCAAAAATACTTATTAAAATCTTTCAAAAGACACAGTGGAAGTCTAAGTCTCACAAGGCCATCTAAACAATGAATTTAAGAGTAAAGTAGGGTCATGACCCTTTACAATAAAAAATACTACAATTGTCTATTGCATGAACTAAAGGAAACTTCTAAACACTTGTCCTAGATGTATGAGGACATACCACTTGATCTTGGAGGAATAGCAATCCAAGCACTTGACTAGAGAGAAGTAATCACTTGCCGGAATCTACACTTGTTGTAAATATAGAAGAAGAATGGGGTTAGCACAATTAAGTACTAAGAATGATAGCCATGCAAAAACGTGCTTAAAATAGACATTTTGTTTGAAAGTCATGACATATGCCATTTTTGGTAAACTTCTTGAACACGAGCATACTGGAATAATATAAGACATAATCAACATGCAAGTCATAACATCAAATATAGACAATATCAACATGTAAACCATTACCTTTACTTTAAGCCTTCACCTCAAGTAACCCTCATACTATACCTTGTGCATTGTATGGATAGCGTCCCATACCACTATCCACACTAAAGTACCACAATAAGGTCACCAAAAGTGAACTTACCATTCAACCTTTCCATCTTCAACAATACACACACATAAGAGATAAACATTACTTAAGTCATATCATCAAAGGACCATCACCAAAGACAACTCTAAGTCATACTTGGTCAATGTGCAAGTATCATCCCATACTACTACTCACACTAAGTACTCCTTTGACATCACCATAAGCAAGGCACGTTCAAATACAACAAGTCATGTCAAGGAAGTAACTCATAATACAATCCAAGTATAGTATGCATCATTTAAACTTGAGCATATAAGAGTCAACATTATTCATTAACTTCATTTAGAGGACTTTCATGCAATAATCATTAAGACTTAGAGAACTCACTATGACCCTCTCAAAGCCCACTCGTGCAATGCAAGGACAGCATCCCATACTACCACCCACACGTCATAGAACCTCTCAATAAATCGTAATGCACATCTCACATGATGGGAATAAGTGTTTAACCGACATAGACCATAAAAGCTAAACATGGAATCCGGTGTTCTGCGACCCGTAAAATGAATAAGTTAAACTAGAGCCTAACTTGTGTGTGTGTGAATTTGGTGGGAGGTTTGAGGGTGTTTGATTTCATCCCGAGCTATGGTTGAGAGGTTTAGCGGTTAAACTTCAAGGTACGACTCCCCAAGGACCACCCTAAGGGTCCTTGAGGAGGACCCTAAGCCTAATCCCCAAGACCTCTTGAAACCAATAGGCTGCCCCAAATTTGATGAACCTCGGAAGGGGACCACGCCCCGTAGGTCAATCGGCTTGCCGTGGATGGCCTCCATAAGTCAAGGCCCCCAAAGCCATGTCTCTGATCCAAACCACGAGATGACAGCACAGAGCGTCAACCCATCCACGGTCCGTGGATGGGGGTCCGTCAATTTGACCTGCAATCTGTCAAGTGGTTCGGCCTTGGTGGAGGTGGATTGGTAAATTCACCCCAAGTCTTTATTAGTTGGTGGACGGTTATTTTGGGTTTATTAAAGTATTTTAAGAGTATTAAAAGTGTTAAAACATATTTTACACTTCATTATTTCAAAACCCCAAATCAAACCCACCTCTCTTCTCCAAAAGCTCTCTCTCTAGTAACCTCCATTGGAGGTGAAGATCTCAATCTTCCAAAGTCAAATCTTCAAGTTTTTAAAGGGTATTTCGAGGATTTCATCTCTAAAAGGTATGGTGGTCATCATCTTTGTCTTATTGTCTTGCAAGGAGCCAATCTCAAAAGTAATTTCAAATCTTCAATGTTTCCCCAAAACCCTAACTTTCAATCTATGCATGGGTTCGATTCAAAACAATTTCTAAAGAAAATATTGCATTGAATTGTGGATGTATTGTCGATTTAAAGATTATTTAAGGTGAATTCTTCCTAGAACCCATGTTTTCCCCAAATTCCTATATTGTGATTTGAGATTGAGAATTGGTTGATTATGATGGAATGTGAATTATTTATGTTTATATGGATATAGAATATTGTAATTATGTTATTCATCTTGCCTAATTGTATTCATCCACTTGAAAGGTTGAGGTGTTTACTTACTATGTATAAAGTGAAGGATATGCATGTGATTTCAATGATAAAATGATGATCTTGTATAAAATGTAAATGTGTTGTGATTGAAAGCATATTCTCACTTAACACTCATGGATGTGGATGATGTAATGTGAAGGGTTCTATAATGTATTATTGAATTCTTGAATTGGTAGGCTAAGGCATCCTTTCTTGTATTGATGAATGTGATCATGAATGAAGTATCTAGAATTGGTAGGCTTAAGCATCCTTCTCTTGAATAATGAATGTATCTTGTCTTACTGTCTTAATGTATTCGATTGGTAGACCTAATGTTGGTAGCCTATTCATGAATGAATGAATGATGAAGTATTCTAGGCTAAACCTTGGATTGGTAGACCTAATGTTGGTGGCCTTTCATGAGGAGTCTAGGTGCTAATGTGATGTTAAACCTTGAAACGGTAGACCTAATAGTGGTGGCCCTTCTTGTGTGAAATGATGAACCTAGAAATGGTAGACCTAATAATGGTGGCTCTTTCTAGGAAGATCAATGAGCTATCTTTAATATACCTTCAATCGGTAGACCTAATGGTGGTGAACTTTCATGTTGACATTCATTATTCAAGAGAAGGATGCCTAAGACTACCAAATCAAGATACTTCATTCATGATCACATTCATCAATACCAGAAAAGGATGCCTTAGCCTACCAATTCAAGATATTCAACATTACATTATAGAACCCTTCAAATTCCATCATCAACATTCATGAGTGTTAAGTAAGAATATGCTTTCAATCACAACACATATATATTTTATACAAGATCATCATTCTATCATTGAAATCACATGCATATCCTTCACATTATACATAGTAAGTAAAAACCTCTACCTTTCAAGTGGATAAAAACAATAAGGCAAGAGTAATAACATAATTACAACATTCTATATCCATATACACATAAACAATTCACATTACATCATAATCAACCAATTCTCAATCTCAAATTACAATATAGGAATTTGGGGAAAATATGGGTTCTAGGAAGAATTCACCTTAACTAATCTTTAAATCGACAATACATCCACAATTCAATGAAATAATTCCTTTAGAAATTGTTTTGAATCGAACCCATGCATAGATTCTAAGTTAGGGTTTTGGGGAAACTTTGAAGATTTGAAATTACTTTTGAGATTGGCTCCTTGCAAGATAATAAGACAAGGATGAAGACCATCATACCTTTTAGAGATGAAATCCACGAAATACCCTTAAAATTATTGAACATTTGACCTTGGAAGCTTGAGATCTTCAGCTCCAATGGAGGTTTCTACAGACATAGCTTTTGGAGAAGAGAGGTGGGTTTGATTTGGGATTTTGAAATAATGAAGTGTAAAATATGTTTTAACACTTTTAATACTCTTAAAATACTTTAATAAACCCAAAATAACCGTCCACCAACTAATAAAGACTTGGGGTGAATTTACCAATCCACCTCCACCAAGGCCGAACCACTTGACAGATTGCAGGTCAAATTGACGGACCCCCATCCACGGACCGTGGATGGGTTGACGCTCTGTGCTGTCATCTCGTGGTTTGGATCAGAGACATGGCTTTGGGGGCCTTGACTTATGGAGGCCATCCACGGCAAGCCGATTGACCTACGGGGCGTGGTCCCCTTCCGAGGTTCATCAAATTTGGGGCAGCCTATTGGTTTCAAGAGGTCTTGGGGATTAGGCTTAGGGTCCTCCTCAAGGACCCTTAGGGTGGTCCTTGGGGAGTCGTACCTTGA
>JAJONZ010003932.1:0-36053 GCA_029582445.1 Solanum paucissectum | reverse complement strand
CAGACCCACATAGAGTCCTCCGGGTGCTCGAGCATATATCTATGTAGACATTAAGAAGAATTTGTATAAAATTAATATAGAGCACCCAATGAACAAATAGTTTGATTGGTCTAATGGCTCTTGGTGGGTGCTTAAGGTTGCTTAGTGTTGCTCAGCCTGAGTTCAAATTTCACTTTTAATACGTTTTATTTTAAATACATTTTGAAGACTCCGCACTCTTAAGCCTAAGTTCAGATCTCACTTTTAATACGTTTTATTCTAAATATATTTTGAAGACTCCGCACTTTTAAACTAAGAGAGCATCCACAACCTTAAAATTCAACTCACTTCTAATACGTTTTAAAAAATATATATTTTGTAGACTCTGCCACTCTTAAACTAAGAGAGCACCCACAACCTTAGAATTCCTAGCTCTGCCACTGCGACCAGGAGTGCAGAGAGCATAAAGATTTGTGTTCATATCCGTTTCTTTTACTACTACTTTACTATCATCCCCTCGTGATACCCTTTTTCGTAAACTATTCTTAGATGTGGCGGGATTTCAATTTGTGATACCTGAAATTATCGATTCATATCTAATATTATGTATTTTAATATTTTTTATTTCTATCAATTACCCACATTGCAGCCCGACTAATTCAGATTCGCGCTGCGTAGGACTCTATTCGGAGGGAAGTGTCCTCTACCAAGGATTTTTCCCTATTCAAAGCTCTAACTCGAGACCTATAGTCAAGGGAGGAGCAGCCCCACCATTGTACGACATCCGTTGGTGTTAAGTTATTGATTTCATTATGAGTACATATTGTTAAAGAATGACAAAAGTCTCACATCAGTGGTTAATGAGATGGGTGGACTCCTTATAAGGCTTGGGCAATCCTCCTCCCTTTGAGCTAGCTTTTGGGGTGTGAGTTAGGCCTAAGACCTAATTTAATATGGTATCATAGCAAGGCCCGTCTCACCCGATGTTGGGACCCCCAAAATCAAAATTGTCCACACACCAGATGCTAAGCATTGGACGTGAGGTGGGTGTTAAAGAATGGCAAAAGTCTCACATCGGTGGTTAATGAGATGGGCGGACTCCTTATAAGGTTTGGGCAATCCTTCTCCCTTTGAGCTAGCTTTTGAGGTGTGAGTTAGGCCTAAGACCTAATTTAACACATATCTGTAGTTCGTATTGGAAGTTATGGGTTCTGATGAACCCATAGCCAAAAATCTACATGGACCCCTCATTCTTACCTGTAGGGTGTGTTTCCAATTTTCCTATCTTTGGTTGGACAAATTTCTCCAGGAAAACAAGTTCATTAAAAATGAGGAAAATGACTTTTCTAATAGAAGTAGAAAAAATGGAAAATGACTTTTCTAATGGAAGTAGGGAAAACAAGTTGCATAATATTTCCTTCCCACCCACTCAATTCCCCCAAACCTCACCCCTTGACCATACCACCCCCAAATCTTTCTGTCAATCACAAGCCAAGTAAAAAAAAAAAAAAGACCATTTTCAAGATTATAAAAATCAAACCTGGATGCAGCCACAAAACTTGAGGCCTGATTGAAGTTTGTTGAGCTCTTGTTGTCTGGCTGGGGATGTGAGAAGACTAAGGTCAACTACTGGCACATCCAGCAGGGAAGAAGAGCTATTGATTGACCCTTGTGTATGAATATACTTTTCTGGAACTTGATTGTCATTTGCTAGTTCTTGTACTGACTTGAAAACTGTTTCATGAGTTTCAGCCATGGTTATCTGTAAGAAGCAAATCTAGGCTACTTGTTGTTTGTTTTGTTTGATGCAATTCCCAAGAAAAATCAGACGGGGTGGTTGGACTTGGACATATATATATAGCTGGAGAAGTGAGAATACAACCAATTGGTCATAAAATCAGAATTTTTTTTAATGGAATACTGCGCTATTTTTTCGGTTCCCTTATTTTTATAAGAACCCAATCAAACTTTCTTTGTCATCTTTCTAATTACTATATGTATCGAGTCGTTTGGTTTGAATTCAAGTTATGATGAGATTAATTATGATGAGATTAGTTATACTAAGATTATTTTTTATTGAGTGTTTGATTTGTTGTATTCAAAATAATAAATCTTAAAAACAACATATAAGTTTACTAAAATACCCTTCATGGATGTGAAAAGTAATGTATAAAAAGTGTTTAAAGGGACATTTTTGTCATTTAGTCATTTTATCCCGGGATTACTATACCACTCATGAGAAGGGATAACTTATCCCGGTACTAATTATTAATCCCAAGATAAGTTATCCCAAACTTCCCAACCAAACACTAAATTAAGTGTCACAAAATAATTATCCCAGGACTATTTGTACCTATCCTTCGCACCAAATAACCCCTAAGTTTGACGGGTCCTAATAACCCCTAAATTGATACAAAGTGGTATCAATTTGTGGTAAGGTGTGGCACTAAATAAAAGCCCCAGATCAGTGCATTTTTTCATTAAAAATACGTCTCCAAATTCGAGGCCTCTTATCGAAAACTGAAGGTGATGGGCTCTAATGCTTCATGTGTTCGATTATTAACCAGCACTGAGTCGGAATATCATTATCAAACATAACAAGCATATAGGAGACTGCACCACACATATTACTTAAGCACCCAACTGTATTTCCAATTTCCCATTAGCACAAGGCAGCGGACTTTGCCATCTAAGGAAGTGAATAAAGACAGAAAATATCTAGGCATAAATTTATGGACAAATCAGTGAACAGCCTATCCAGTAATCAGATAGCTGAAACATGCTCAAAGTCAGAAAAGTGTTTCAGGCGGCCTCTGGATCAGGTAGGGTCAATCCATACTGTATGAGCAACTTGTTCACAGATTCCGGTGAGTGCACTTGGTATTTGACTTCACCATTGGTATGGAATACCTCTGCCAGTTCAAGTTTGTCTGAGGTAAGACTAGTGCTATCCATAGTCTTACTAAGCACCTTCAAAACAAGTTGAACAGCTTCCTCTCTTGTCATGTCATCCTTGTAGTCCTGCTTCAACATTGACTGTGCTGGTTGATTGTTGGCCCCAATTGCTGCAGCTTTCCAACCACTATAATTGCCGCTTGGATCACTCATGTACAGTTGAAACCCATAGTTCTTGTCCCAGCCTGCGAAAAGAAAGGAAACACCAAATGGACGAAGCCCACCAAACTGTGTGTAGCCTTGCTTGGTGTCGCACAGAGACTGAACTAGTTGTTCAACAGGCATTGGTTCTTGATAAGCAAAAGTGAAGCGTTGAGCTTGAACCCTAGCAGTGTTAATGAGGATGTTGGCATCTGACATTATTCCAGCCACAGCACAGGCAATATGGTCGTCAATCTTGTACATCTTCTCGGTGGATGTTGAGGTCTGCAGAAGCTTTGAAGTGACCTTCTTTTCACCTACCAACACCACACCATCTTTAGCTAAGATACCTATTGCACTCCCTGCATTTCCAATAGCTTCCATTGCATATTCAACCTGATATAAACGACCTTCTGGGGAGAAGATAGTTGTGCGGCTGTCATATCTTCTTGACATTGTGAAATCTGCAACAAATACCAAATAAGTTCTCAGAATACCAGTCAAGATTTCCTTATGTAAATTATATTGCACATGTAGTATGAATTCAAGAAACTCCAAAAATGAAATATGTGCAACCAAACTATCCAACAAGAACTTCTTCCTGCAAACAATTGTAAACACAAAGTCCTCAAGTGGCAGATGCCACAATGATGCACATTTGAAACAGGATAAATTTGATGCATGAACCGAAGGGAATTTGACTGTACATTAAATTATGCCACAGATAAACCACTCACTAAACGTGGACTCCTTGGTGCACATGCATTTCCTATCAAAAGAGAAAAAACTTAAATGACAAATCCTTTTGTTTAGACCTTCTACATTAGTTATGCTTCTTTACGGCAGCCAGGTAATGCCATCAGCATTTATGGATATCGTTCATTACTCTATCAACTTAATTGAGGCATCCAGTTGCCAAATAGTTCTGCAAGTGTGGGTAGTCTAACTTTTGCTTAGAAGATAGCATCCAAACTCGTCACATTAAAACATAGTGAAGGCTGTCCATAAAATCCCATGAAAAAAAGATAATATTTTACTTGTTGAAGCCTTTTAAAACAATCTAAAAGTAGTCATTCCTTGGAGCAGCCTTTCAAGATGCAGTTTTGCTACTTTTGCACAGATCTCATGCCATGATTTCTCAAAGAAACATTGATTACAGCATATCAGTCATAGATGTAGTGCCCTGCACTCCAAAAAGGAACATAACCCACAGCTCCTCCTTTTTTTTTCTTTTATGCTCAAGACAAAAGTTTTCCCACCTTCTATCTTTTTTTTCTGGTTGATCACATTGTCCATTTGTTAGCATTTTCCATCTCATTACTCTTTCTTCAACTTCAGTCCTTAAAAGTCATGTTCATAAGAACCCCACAAGACCAGAGTTTGCATTCACAAGACTACAATGCCACCGACATCCATTATGAATACTACAAGTTCAGTGTTTTGATGTAGACTTACAATAGTAAGGTGCTCTGTCCCGCACTTTCACCTTCATAATCATTTCCTTATTGGGTTTTGATACTCAAAAGAAACTGGCTTAGTCTTGTTGGTACACTTATATTAGTCCAATATTTGCTAATGTCTATTTAATCTTGTTGGGAATTTGTACGTCAGTAGAACACATAGAGAACTTCTAAGGTTAGAAACCCTACTTTATAGAACATTGGAATGAGATGGATCTAAATGGAGAAGAACAATAATGAGGATTCATACTCCCGAGCCCGAGCCAACCCCAACTAGCTTGGAATTGACACTCAGTGGTGTTCATTGTTTGATTTGAGCTTTTGGCATGCTATCTTCTTTTATGATGCATAGTTGCTTGAATTTACTCATTCCCTTTCTCTAGCTTATCATGTGCATCACCTACTATGAAGCATAAACACTAAACACTACTGATACAAGTCACGCACCACCAATTGTGTCTCTTGATTTCTTTTTATTCTCAAGCATTCAGTCCTTCAAATTGGACAACAAGATCCTTCATTGAATAATTCCCTACAAATGTCACCCAAGGACATGGCCTAGTAGTCAGTCGAGAACACAAGGCCTCAGGTTAAAATCACAGCAGAGGCAAAAATATTAGGTAATGTCTTCCACACTGTCCAAGCCTTATTGAACAGAATTACTCAGTACCTATGTTGTTGGTAGGAAATGGTAGGTAGCCCATTAAAATCCTCGCAAATCATGTTTTTTTAGAGGTATAGTTAAGTAGTATCTATCACGACAATAATGGCAAACGGCAGTCCGGTGCACTATGCACGAGCTTCAGGGAAGACAATAAACAGCAAAAATCAAAACTATAACACTTGAGTAGAACTAATCGAAAGCTCAACCAGCATCTCTCTCTGATGATCCTTAATCAAATAAAATTATCAATCTCGGATAAACTTTTAGCTTAATCATTGAAGTTTCAAGTAATTAGATCCAGCATTGAGCACTAAGCTAGAAGAATAAATAGTAGATTATGTAACCTAACAACATTGAATAAACAAGTCAAGCATAACGAAAAGGAGAATACCTTAAAACCAGTCACTAAAATTTAGGGTTCCGGCAAAGAAAGAAATGTAGAGAACTTACAACTGGATTTCGCCGGAGAAAGGTAAAATGGTATCAGCTCTCAACTTGCTCAACAAGAAACTTCAATAGAATTTGAAGTCCCCATAAATTAAAAGTCAATTATTATAATTAAATCATGGCAAATACTTATGGTATATGTGTAGTGCTTTGATTGGTTCTGTTTGATTCCATTATTTAGTTTTTAAGAAATTTAATGTATTCTCTCATTTTCTTTTTTTCTTACCATTAGAAAAAAAAAATCATTTTTTTGTCAACTTATAATCTTTTATTATGATGGCTATCATTTTCTTGAATTATAGATCAAATTTCTTGAGTGTATGCTGATTTTTGTGTTCACGTTATACTTGCTGCATTTTTGAGTGTATATCTCTAACATTAATGGAGGTTGTGATCGTATTTAGAAAGTTGAAAGAGATTTTAGGATGAGATGTTCATCTGACTTTTCTTTATTTATTTTTATTTCCTTTTTGGTAATGTATTCAACACTTCTGACACATTCTCTGTCCCTAATTACTTGTATTTTTTTAACCTATTATATCCTCAATTAAATGACTAATTATTTTGAAAAATATAGAACTTTTCATCCACTTCATAATTAATAGGGGCAAAATGATAAACTCACTATGTCATTAATTAATTTTTTAATATGCGTGTCAATTCAAAAGTGGACAAATAATTAGGAACAAAGTGAGTATTAGTCTTCAACAAAGCTCCTGTTGACAACTTTATCCAGATAATGATCATTAAGAAATTGCTAGACTCAAACTTGTTGTATTTTTATAATTCAAGGAGACGGTAGGATGTCGTACATCATATTTGAGTGGAAAAAGTAAAATAGAGGCTCGTTTTTGGGATAATGTGATATAAAAATGTGTCTAGTGATGGTTAGATTAACTTTGATGTATGAGGTGAATAGTTAGCCAATCAAATACGTCTACGTCCATAAAATGAATATATATATAACATTGATAAGGATGCTTAGGTGAATGTGTGAGCATACTATAAGAGATATAATTAGAAACTAAGTAATATGAAATAAGGCGGCATTGACTTCCATAGCGGACAAAAGAAGAGAAGCGAGACTAAGTTGATTCCGGAATCATGTGAAGAAGGAGGTGTACGGATGCGCCATTAAAAAGGTGTGAGAGGTTAGCTATCGCAAGAGCTAAGAAAGGTAGAGGTGAAGAAGAATTGGAAAGGTGATTGGAAAGCTATGACGCCACTTCATCTTACAGAGATCGTGACTCTAAATAAGAAGGTATGAATGTCAACAATTGAGATAGAAGGGCAGTAGATAACCGAATAATGTTGCACTCTAGGAGGGATAGTCAAGTCGCCTCTACATATTTTCTTACAAGTAGTATTATTTAGTAATTATGTAGCTTCTTATTATTTTATATGTTTTAGTATATGTTGCTTACTTACTTTGTATCTTGCTATTCATTGTATTATTAGTTTTTCTGGTGCATGCATGGTTCAATTTTTTCCTCTATTTTTCCGTCATTTCTCTTTTTTCCTTCTCTCATCTCTTTTGAGTCATGGATCTTTTGAAAATAACTCTCTGTCCACAAGGATATCAATAAGATCTACATATATTTTATCATCATCATACTTCAATCATCGAATTACATTGAATATGTTATTATCGTTATATTAAGTTGTAACTCAAATTGCAACTCTTTGACCACTAAAATGTTTCATCTAGATATCTTTCAAGCTTTTACAACGTGAATATCTTTATATATAATTTTCTTATCAAGTGTTGTGACTATTAACTAAAAATATATTGGTGTCCTTTTTGGTAGATTGAATTGATTGCTCAAGTGGTCATTCAATTTAGTGTAATTGAACATCGAAATTATTTATTTTTATTTTGTCTTCCAAAAGATACTTTACTTTATGGAGTAATTTTATAAACCTGAAAAAAACAAAAGTAAAAGTTACAATGAAATATTATAGAATAAAAATATTGATAGTTAAAATTTAAAAAAAACAGTAATAATACTAGTAAGAAAGAAATAATAATACAATAATAAAAGTAATGGGTAATTAAGGTGCATTTTGATAAATAGTTAGTGATAATTCAAGTAGAAAACTCACACATCTAATAAATGAAACTTTTGTGTCCATCTTCACTTTAAAAAATATATGAAACTCAAAAAATTAAAATACTTTAAATGTGTTTTTGATTATTTAATTCGAACAATATTAACAATAAGTACATTGTCATGACAAACATTTTGTGAATTATTTTGTTAACCTTTATAGATTCGTGAACCTACATTAAAGTGTCTATTAAATTTGGATCACGCATTGCAGTGTTCATTCAAATGTGACTCTCTTAATAAAATTTTCTTGAACTTGAATTCGAAATCTTTAAGGATTGAACCATTCTAGTACTGCACTCGATTGTATGCGATGGAATAGATTTAATATTAATTTAACGCAACTTATCGATGATAATCGCAACTTATCGATGATAGTCGGAGCACCAGGAACTACGCTGATTATTTTATCCTTCATTTTGGAGTTGTGGTGGAGAATATCAGGAGACGTGTCAATTAAGAAAGGGGAGTGACCAAAAACTGTTTTTGTACTGCTCAAGTTTCACGTGTTCTACCTTCCAAATAAACTTGAACTATACATTTCCAATTTCTTAAATTTTTTTCCACAGATATTTATTAAAAAAACGAAAATAGCAGTTTACTGATCGAAACCCTAACCTAAGGTTACTTTGGCTTCCTGATAAGGCTAAAAAACAGTAGGGAGGAAGCATGGAAGGAGTTAGCAATGGAGGGATGTTGTACCATGAAGTACAAGAATCTAAGCTTTGCGCTGTACATTGTGTAAACACCGTTTTACAAGGGCCTTTCTTCTCAGAGTTCGATTTGGCTGCGGTAGCTTCCGATCTCGATCGTACGGAGCGGCAGATGATGGTTCAGGGCAGCGGCGACTTTGTTCCCGAAGAGTCTCATAATGTTTCCCTTGACGGAGATTTCAGCATCCAGGTTCACTCCCTTGTCTACTTCCTCTTTTTTTGAATAATTAGTTCGAATAACATGGTGGTCTGGGTCAGATTAAGCAGTTTAAGGTGCACTTCCACTAATCTACTGGTATATGTATCGGAAAATGTGCCACCAAGCCCTAGGTAGATGTGAAGGATTTAGTGACTGTTGTAGTTTGCTGGGATTCGGACTTTGGTTTCCAAGATTGTTACTTCAGCTCTTCACTGCTGGCTGCCCACTGGGTTTTCTTTTTTTATGCGTTTATGCTAATTGAAAATTGAAGTCTTGTGATTTTGGGGCAATTTTATGAATGAAAGCTTAATGAGTAGTCGATGTTTTTACTTTTTGTTGAGCATATGGAAGTAAAGATTGTATTTTGTTAGGAAAATTGATAAGTAAGTTGCTTATTTTGATGTTTTGTTTCGCTGTATTTGACTTTGGGTGACTTATGTCGCAACTCAATGAGTAAGTATTAGTTAGCTTCTAATGTTAATTCAAAACTAAGAACGATATGGAAATTGCGAGAGGTTTTCTGTAGTTTCAAGCTTTTATTGTTTGATTTTTTTTTTTTTCATGAATATTTAGCTTTAACGAGAAACTAGTAGCTTGAACAGTTCAAATCATTCTGAAATCCTGTGTTAAAACTCATAATCCTACTACGCGAAGGGTTTGAACTGTTCTAGCTGAATTTCAGCGTGATTATAGGTTGACAGCCACGTACATCCCGACCTTTCTATGACAACCATCCTCTATGACAATATTTCACTATAACAACCATGTTTTCTGTGGAACTGTTTTCTCATGTTATGTTGTATCATATGTTTTCTATAACATCATTTTGCTGTAACAATCAAAACATATCGGAAGTTCGGAACAAATGATACTCTTATAGAGAGGTTTGACTGTATTAGATTGGTAGAATAAGAATTATTACTTTTTTTGGCCTAGTCTTATAGAGAGGTTTGACTATATGAGATCATAGGCTCTAATCCCAACAGAGGCAAAAAACATTAAGTGATTTTTTCGATCTAACTGGTACCTGTGCTCGTGAAAGGTAGCAATTGCCCGTGAATAGACAGGGTGTACCAAGCTGGCTTGGGCACTACCGTCATCAAAACACACTTTCTAGTTTAGTTAGTCCTGCCATGTGTATGCTAAATATGTTTGGCACCTAGTGTAAGTGATGGTGTACAATGTACAATCATGTAATTAGGTGAACTTGATTTGCTAGAACCTCAGTGGTGCTTGAATAGTCAATCTTGGGTAGATGCAAATCTACTAGTTCACTTGCTCTATTGTTGAATAGAAAATCCTTTAAAGTCTTAAGGGATTGCAATTCTCTCCTTGGATTGCTTATGATTCACACAAGTAGTTCAGAGTGATAAACTGATAGCATGTCAAGGATTTTAAATTTGGAATTATTAGCTCCCACAACATTTCTAAGATTTAGATGGTCATTATGAGAAGACACATGTGCTCGTTCATTCTTAATTTTTCTTACGTGGAGTATTTGTTGCTGTTAAGAATTAGGACATTATTAATATCATAAGAATCCATTCCTTGTGTATATATGAAATATTTAGAATCCCTATAGTTATGTATATTGGAACATGAAATACCTTCCAAAAGAATTAAGATAGTTCTCAAAATTCTCAATTGTTCTACCACTGCATCACATAATGTTAAGGTGTCATCAGCATATTGGAGATGTGTAATCTCTTGACTGTAATGACCATTCACGGCTACCTCAAAGCCCTTAATTCACCCATCAAAACGGGTAGTTATGATCATGTTGTTTAACCCTTCCATGTCAACTATTTAACAAAAAGGGGACAAGGGGTCATCCTGCCTCAAACCTCTCTGAGCTGGAAAAACTCCTTCTGGGGAGCCATTAATAATGATTGAGAATCTGACAGTAGAAATACAAAATTTTATCCATTTTACTCCAAAGCCTAGTTGTTGTAGAATGCTTAGTAAGAAATTCAAGTTCACATGGTCATATGCTTTCTCATTACCTAGCTTGCAAGAATACCAGACTTCTTCGACTTCTGTCTTGAGTCCATTGCTTCAGTGGCTATAAGTATGGCATCCATTATTTGCCTTCCTTTTATGATTGTCATCTAGTGGGAATCCACCAATTTTTCCATTACCCTTTTCAGTCTATGAGTGAACTTTTGCAATAATCTTGTAAATGTTGCCTATGAGATTTATAGGTCTGAAGTCCTTCAACTTCTTTGCACCTTCCTTCCTGTGAATCGAAGCAATGTAGGTTGCATTGGAACTCCTTTCAAAGTAAGCATTAGAATGGAATTTGTGAAGTACCCTATGATGTCATGTTTGAGCACCTCCCAACATTTGATGAAGAGTCCCATTGTGAAGTAATTAGGGCCTGGTGCCTTATCCATAATGCACATTTTTAAACATCCCAGGACTTCTTGTTCATCAATCTGCTCTAAAACAACTCCTTTTCTTCCTCAGTTGTTGGAAAATTTCTCAAAGTTTCTTGCAGGCCTCCAATCTTTAGTCTTAGTGTAGAGTTTTTATTTTAAAAAATTCCATAATCTCATTCTTGATTTTTTGTGGTTATGATATTAATTCATCCTGGATCATTAATTGGTCAATGTTGTTACATCTTTTGTGGGCATTAGCAGTCGATGGAAGAACTTTGTGTTCCTCTCTCCTTTCTTTAACCAAATGACCCTGGATCTTTGCCTCTATATGCCACTTCTTCATTCTTTAGCATTTCTTCATGCTTCATGAGCAATGATGCCTTCTCCACCATTTCCTCCTCCGTAAGATTCTGTCTTTCAGTACCTTGTCCAACATTGCCGATTGATTGAGAAAGTTTGACTTCTGTACTTTCAGGTTGCCAGTTGCTTTTACTCCACTACCCCAGTTTACCTTTCAAGGTTTTCATTTTACAAACTAAATTATACTCCCTCTGTTTCAACTTGCTTGGCCTATCTTGACTTGGCAGGGAGTTCAAGAAAATAAAGAGAACTTTTGAATCTTGTACCCTCCGTTTCAATTTGCTTGGCCTATCTTGAATTGGCAGGGAGTTCAAGAAAATAAAGAGAACTTTTGAATCTTGTGGTTTTAAATTAAAGATATGTCAAATGTACCAAAATGCTCTTTATTTTGAAGTCTTAAACATGTTAGGTACAAAGTTGGAATTAAAGTGTTGCTAAAAAGGGAATGGGTCATTTTTTTTTAAATCAAGTAAAAAAGCAAGTAGGTCAAATAAATTGAAACAGGGTGTGTAGTCAGATTTTCGTAAAAAATAAAATGTTGTCCCCTAACTCTTTAACTATGTTAACAAAGCCATCTGTATTCAGCCACCAATTGCCGAACTTGAAATATGATTTTTGTTGCTCCGAATCTCCACATTGCAATATATCAACGATATGATCAGTTGTCACCCTGATATTACTAAAAATGTTAGCCCGCTCTTCAGATATCAAGATTCTATCAATTCTTAAGGCAGTAGTGTCGGTGTCCCCTCTATACCAAAAGCAGTTAAGCACCACCTTCTAGTTTATAGTCCATTCGAACGAGGTTTCTGCACTTGATCTAAACTCATATGACTTAAAACTAGCTTGAAAGAAAATCCTATTTTCCCCGTGAGAAAAGAAAATAACGACAACAAACTACAACAGAAGGTAATAGTTAGGGTTGAGAAGAACAAAGGTGGGAAATTCCTGTGGAGAAGTCACCGGAAAAGGTGTTCATACTAGGTTGTAGCTGTAATATCTTGCAAGGTAATCAAATTCTTCCTTGGTAGAACTACATGACTCAACATAAGGAAGTAACTAATTCAGTGTGATTATTCGAGTAAAAAAGGAGAAGCATTATTTAAATCTGAATTTGTGCACTGATAGGTTCAACTTTTAAATAGGAACTATTCTAGTTCTTATATCTGCAAATAATCACCATATTATGTGACATATATGGCATGATCTAAATATAACCACCCCAACCCAAATGAAAAAAAAGAAGAGAGAGATTAGCTTGAAAAGGAAGGAGAAGAAAAAGAAAGAGGTGAACATAACTTAGATGGTGATCACTATGTATGAGTTACTCATTCTGTTAACAAATCCCTTGATGGGTCCTTCCTCTGATCCTTTTCTTTTTGCAGATTACTCTGGTTTCTACTTTGGTTAATTTTTCCCTTCAATCCTCACGTTGGAAGTTAATTTGGAAACTCTAAGTTGAGTTAAGGTATATTAGTTGTGAAAGAATTTTGATTAAAATACCTTGATATTATTGCAGTAAATGCTCTGTGATGTTAGTCTCCGGCAAATGTGGTGTGCTGTTAGTCTCCTAATCAGAAGTCATCTCTTTCCTACATAAAGAATTATCATGATCACCTACAGTACGTAATAGGAACGTTGAAAACCTTATTCTGTAGCACAATTACCTGGTTTTATTACATGCCATTAAGGGACCTTTGTGTGGTGGTGGTCTAAATTTGCTTTGTATTTCTGGGTGAAGTTTGTAGGATGAATTTATGTTGTGCATTCTAATATCTGAACACTTAGCTTAGCCATAACTGAACTTCTATGACTGTAGAAATTGTATTTGATATAATGTGTACACTGCTTACCTATAGAGTTAGGAAACATCTTGTCAGTTTTGCAGGTTATAAATATTTATTATGAAGGAACACAGAACCCAACCTTCTATTGCACAAAATCTTGTATATAAAGAACGCAGAATCCAAGTTTAACATGATGATATTGTGTCTATGAATGAAATGAATATCGAAATTCCGGCACAATAAAGAAACATGAAATTATCATGTCAACTATTTATATAACATTTAGTGGGATAGGAATTGAGTCTTTATGAAGAGGAGAAGTCTCCATATGTCACTCTTGTCCGAGCTTAAGTCTTAAGTCTATAAGACCTGTTATGCTTGCAAGATTTGTCGTGGGTTTATATTCTCTCCAGGTAACAAGGTCTAATTTTCTTGTGGCTTTTCTGTTTTCTTCCAAGCATAATGAATAGCGATTGTAAATTAAAGATGGGCTTTTCAATTTTAGGGTACTAGAATCATACTAGATTAAGGTGCGGGTAAGGTCTGCATGTACACTACCCTCCGAGACTCCACTTGTGGCATTTACATTAGGTATGTTGTAAAATCACACTAGATTATTAACAGCAATTAATGCCTGTGTAATGAAATTCTCCTGAATGTAACATCAAAGAAGTAAATTGGTTTCATGCTTGACATGATTCAAGTTTTGTAAGGAGAAATACTATCATAAATTAATTTGAGTGCTGATGGGATGTGGGAGCAACTTTTAAAAATGAACTGGTCTTGCATTCATTCTTTTAATCTAGTGATTAATCACCGCACTACACAAAAATATGGCACACTCTAAATGTGACCCAAAAAGAACTTTTTATTAAAAAAAAAAGCAAGTGAAGAAAAGGCCCTGGGATGTTGCTTAGTGGTCGAAGAGGTGGAGTACAACCTAGCGAAGTTTGAATCCAAATAGAGGCGAAACTAGGTGA
Source organism: Solanum paucissectum (assembly GCA_029582445.1). Lineage (NCBI taxonomy): Eukaryota > Viridiplantae > Streptophyta > Magnoliopsida > Solanales > Solanaceae > Solanum > Solanum paucissectum. The sequence goes on along the minus strand of JAJONZ010003932.1, from coordinate 21,882 downwards.
ATTCTTGTCATCTCCCATAGTTTTGGGGGACAGACTTATTCCATGCATGTGCTTATAGGGGGTAGCAGGATTTGATGGATAACTCGGGATGCAAAGTTGGCTTCACACTAGTATTGCCAGAAAAAAAAAGAAAAAAGAGAGAGCGTAAAGTGATACTTTGAGAAAAAATAAGGAGGAGAGAACATAATATAGATGAAAATCGCTATATTTCTGTGACATTTTGTTCACAAAACTGTTGGTGAACTTTTTCTCTGGTTCCTGTTGTTCTGCAAATGTTGTTTTCCAAATGACTCTGGTTTCTTCTTTAGTTATAACTTTGGGCAAGTTGTGGAAGAGTTTTGATTAGAAGTAGCTTCATGTTTTTGCTCATAAGAGCTAGTTTGTACCTGCTGAAATAGGTTACTTGAGATGCACACAAACTGGCCTAGGCATAACTGTAATAAAAAAGTAAAAAATATGAAAGATAGGAAGTAGCTTTGTGACTACAGTAAGTGCTGTCTGATATTAGTATCATAATCGAATATCACATCCTTTCCTCCCAATATAAAGAGTAATCATGTGAATGAAGGCACATGCTATATAAACCCATGCTATATAGACCCCTTGCCCCCTTTTTGTTACATATTTGACATGGAAGGGTTAAACAACATGATCATAACTACCCTTTTTCTGTGATAATGTAAGTGCCCAGCAAGCCTATTTTATCAACAGATATGAAATAAATGATAATAATTATCAACATTCCTTGTGGTTTATGTTAGTGTAAGAAGAACATGTTTTATGTGTGGAAAGCTTATAAAGAACGTAATTACCACGGAAAGTGTTTAGAGGCAGGGTGATGCTCGTTCCGGTCACTTGGCCTTGTTTCTCGACTCTTGAGAACCACCAATTAAATTGTAATGTTCCAAATTGCATGTCTGTATGCTGTTTCGAATTTGAAGTTCTGGTTATCTTTTTTGTATTTGTCCTTTCTTCGATGCAATGGGCATTCTTGCTTGTTCTCATGTTGTTCATTCTTTCTGGCGAATGATCACCTTTTCAATGTATATGCTGGTAGTAATGATTTTGAGGTCAACATTAAATATACTAGCTAGTGATTCCGAGAGAAAAGTTGAAATACCAGACGACAAAATTATGGTGGAATGGTAGGAGATGCAGAACTCTAGTTTGTCCCGTAGTATCTAGCTTTATCCCGAGTTTATGCTCATTTTATCTAGCACAAGGTTTTGTTTAATGTGTTTGAGTTTGAGAGACAAATAACATGTGAGATAACTAGTTTCCACTAAGTGGAGAGAGACACTATGACCATACGACTTGCATAATCCTGTGATTATGATGCTATTTTTCCAATGATTTCCTTCAAATCACCTTTCTGCTTTGGCTCTAGAAGCTAAATTCTGGCTTGAAATTTGGTTACAGGTTTTGCAAAAGGTACTGGAGGTGTGGGATCTTCAAATCATTCCACTGGATAGCCCAGTTGCTGAGCCGGCTCAGATTGACCCAGAACTGGAAAATGCGTTTATCTGTCACTTGCAGAACCATTGGTTCTGTATCAGGAAAGTAAATGGGGAGTGGTACAACTTTGACAGTCTCAAGCCTGCTCCTGAGCACCTTTCCAAATTTTACCTTTCAGCATATCTGGACTCCTTGAAAGGCTTTGGCTGGAGCATTTTCCTGGTGAGGGGAAAATTTCCCAAGGAATGTCCAATCTCTTCTTCTGAAGCTTCTAGTGGATATGGACAGTGGCTGTTACCAGAAGATGCGGAGAGGATTACCAAGTCTTGCAATGCTGCACAGAGAACAGGTAGCAGAAGTGGTCAAACTCAGTGGCAATCTGTTCCCTACCGCCAATACGAGGAACAAGGTATGCTTTTAGATGAAGAAGATGAGGATCTGAAAGCCGCAATTGCTGCCAGCTTGATGGATGCTGCCCCTGCGGTCAGCACCAAACCTGATACCTTGGAAAATGAAAATAAGGACGGTAGTGCAGCTAATGCATGACAAGGGAACATTTTTCAGTGTTTTAAGCCGGAAAAACTTATGAACTGTTTTTTTCTTTTCTTTTCTTCATAATTGCATCCGATACTGGATACTAGTTCATAATTCTGCGGCATAAACAGTGATGTTGTTTCTTATTTCAAAAAAAAAAAAAAAAAAATACACAGTGATGCTGTTTGTTGGCTGAGAGCAAGATTTTTATACAATTTGAAAAGAAAAATGAAAAACCTTCATCTTCCTGGATTGTACTTTGTAGTCATTTCAGTGATACAGTTCTTATTTAACTTTTTTGTTCTTGTTTTCTTATTTGCTACTTGTACATTTTTTTGGATGTAAATATTGTTTTAAATGAGTTTTTTTATAGCTAAATGCCTATTTCTAACTTTGGGTCTCTCACTCATCAATCATACAGGATAAGGATGTTTTATTTTACATATCGTTGTGAGAATGAATCAATATGTAGGCAGATATTTGCCACTCCACTAGATCATATGAAATTGAGATGCATCCTGGCTCCGAAGACTCACCTGCTCCTCAAAAGCCAACTACATTCATAGCATGAATGGTAAAAGCAAGTGAATAATTTGAAATTTGAGTTATTTAACGGAGTAACACTATATATATATTAAACTAGTTTAGAAGAGAAAATGGCATGTCACTCCTTAGTCATTTTATGCTCTTTCTATGAAGAGCTATTTTGTATATGCCTAATTCATCGACTTTGACATTTTGAAGAAATTTTAAAGCTAGTTAGTTCTACCTTCCCTTTTCAATCCGTTAGTTTACAACAACTTAGTTTTCTTGTGCCAAATTTATAATCATAAAAAATGTGTGCTTGCTGAGAGTCTAAAAATTATGCCAAATGTATAAGCATTTCTTTTTTATAATTCTTAGAACTTATGGGTCTAAATTATGTTTCATATATCATAAAAAAAATTAAATATATTTTCAAAACTATGACCAAACACATCTAATTTTCCAAAAATATTTGAGCATTTATGCTCAAGCTAGCTAAACACCTAATCCAAAGATACACGAAAATAATTCTTAGAAGTTCAAGGTTGAATATGGCCGAAAAAATTAAATGAGGACTTGTCCTGCAATTTAACTTTTCCACTATGCAGCTAGGGTTTCTACAATATTTACCAAAGCCCAAAATGCTTAAATATCAAAGAATTCTCTTAAACGCCGTCGTAACTTCCACTCTTTCTGCTTCTCATCAAAGTCTATATAAATATTGCGTTTACTAACTACTCTTCTCATCATCGGCGCTAGGGTTTCTCAAATTCTCAGCTGCCCTTCGCCTTCTTCAAATGATAAACTCTCTGGCTCTCTGCTCAATCGGTTCCTTATTTTTTTCTTCTGTAGTTTAATTTTGTGATTCGCTTTTTATCTGTGATTTTTCCTTCTATTTTGCAATGGATCTATGAGGAAACAGAAAATACTGAAATATTCAACATGAGGATATATTAATTCTTTTGGTATTTCACTTTTCTGAGATCCAATCTATCACTGTTCATACTTATTTCTTCATTTGTGCCTATTTCCTTTGTGTTTTGTTGAATTTACTGATAATGTTTTTGTTATGGGATCGAGGATGTGATAATGAATTTATCCGAGTTCTGATTCCACATTGGAAATGTAGATTACTTCTCTATAGCTGAGATCCCCTTTCAAAGCTCTAATTCTAGTTGTTGAATATTGCTATACACGTATGAGTTTTCTAATACCTTCAACGTATTTCAAACTTCTAATTTTAACAACCATTTATTTTTCCATTTGGATTTGGATCTGTGATGATTAGTATTATTACTGCGTTATCTTTCTGGAATTTCCATTTATGGGATTGAAGAAGAATTTTTTAACTGAGATCCAATCTTTCTAAATTTGTTTTTCTTTATGTAGTTTCTTTGCTCCCCAGAAATGCATCAATGATGAGTAATCCAATTTGTTATCCTTGCACTTTGATTGCTAAATGAAGAAAATCATGGGGAAATATAATCTGAGATGCTCTTTTTCTTTCCTACTTTCTTTGCTTTGATTTTATGCAAACCATTATTCCAGTATTAAATTGGTTCGTTTTGCAACAATCTAAATTATACTATTTTGATTTTTTATATTTAGATTAACATTACCAAATGCTAGTTAAATTTGTTTGGCTTGTTTAACAAAAATAGTTAATTACAACTAATTATATGTCATTGTCAGAAATTTAGTCCACCAAAAAGTATTAAGGGTGATAAAAAAGTTCCAAATCAAGTAAGAGTTACATCAGTCTTGAAAAGAGATGATAATTTTGGGGTTAGTGTTAATGACGCTAATTTTATTGTTATTGTTATTATCAGGACTAGTCTTTAAAAGAATGAGCTAAATGTATCTTTCAAGATATTATTTTGGTTGAAACGGAAATGAAATGTGGAAGGACTTGGAGTAATTAAAAACTTTGATGGTGTATATTAGAATTTTAAATTTTTTTAAAAAGATCTTTTTCCTCGCTTTAAATTTTAAAATTTGAATTTTTTGAAATTTCAAAGGAGAGGAAAGAGTCTTTTCAAATTTTTGAAATTTTCTAAAGTTTATTTACTTTAATTTAATTCTCGGTAACATAGGAATGCTACCAATAAGGATTATATTTGAGTTAGTAACGGGTAAGTACTTTTTTTTTGGGGGAAAAGGTTCAAATATGCCATCAAATTTTTAGAATTGACATATTTATGTCATTCAATAAAAAATTGGCTCATTAATGCTATTGTTGTTAAAGAAAATGCTCATTTATGTCATTTTTTTAATTTCGATTTTGCAAAATTATTTTTAATAACCTAAACAAGGTTTAACACTTTTCAATTGTTGTTTTGGATAAAATGTACTTTTTATTTGCTTCTACTTCCTTAAGAATACATAAATAACATTAATAATTTCAAATTTCAAACTTGTTCAATTCTTCACGAAATAGCCTCAAATTTCAAGAGTTTTAATTTTGGGATTGATTTTTCATTTTTGGAGTTTTTCTTAAACACTACAAATGATTTTAGAATTTTAATTATTTAAAAAAAGAAAAAGAAATTAATGATGTAGTGAAATTTGAGTTGATTTCGTAAAGAATTGAAAATTTGGGATGTAACGACCTTAAAAACGAATTAGTGAAACTAGAGCCTAACGTGTGAGTGTTTGTGTTCGTCATGAGTTTTGATGTGGTTTAAAGTTGTCACGAGCCATGGTTGAGGTGTTTAGGGGTTAGATGTTAATGTACGACCCCCCAAGGGCCACCCTAAGGGTCTTCCTAAGTCTAAACCCCAAGACCCTAAGGAAACCATCAAGTTGGCCAAAACTTTGTGACTTACGGATGGGGTTTAATCCCCGTAGGTCCATCCACGCCCCGTGGATGGCCTCCGTAGGTCAAGAGGCCTAAAACCAACTTGCAGCCTTAGACCACGGACTAGCAGCACGGTCCGTGAGTGAATGGGCATTGTTTTTCTGGTGCAGTCTCGACCAAGCTAAGGGTGAATTGGTAATACCAATTCACCCCAAGTCCTAATTAATATATGGATGATTATTTTAAGTGTTTTAAGGTATTTTAAGAGTTTTAAAACATTGAAACCCTCATTTAGACTTCATCTCTCAAAATCAAAACTCTTCCCTCCTAAAAAGTTCTCTCTAGAAACTCCATTGGAGATCAAGGTCAAGATCAAGCTAGGGTTGGGGATTTCAAGGTGTTTCTTCTTCAATTTCGTGGGATTCTTCAAGGTTAAGGTATGGTGATCCTTTATCTAGGGTTAGCTTTCACCCTAGAGTCAATTTCAAAGAAGTTTTAAAGGTTTTCAAGTTATACAAAAACCCTAAGTTTTACTCAATCTCATGGGTTCTTGCATCAAACGTTTTCAAATGATAAACTATGATTATATTGATATTTAATGGATGATTTAAGATGAAAAATTCTATGAACCCATGATTTCTCTCAATTTCTAAATTGTGACTTATGAAGTGGGTCTATTGATTATGAATGAATGATAGTGGATTTATGCTTAGATTGATTTAGATTGTTGAATTGTATCATCATCTATGCCTAATTATGGTGAATTGTTGATGAATTGAGGATTTGTGATCATAACCTTGAAAGGACAAGTTTGACCTAATTTCATGTTATAGTAGAATTGTCTTGAATTGTTGATCCACTTGAAAGGTGGAGGTGTTTACTTACTATGTACATTGTGATCATGGCCTTGAAGACATAATGTGAAGAATTGAAGTATTATCATGATGTTGTATATATGAATGCGATGTGAAGCACGTGTATGATCTCAATGAATGAATTATGATCTTGTCTAGAAGCTAATTGTGTTAGGATTGAATGTTATCTCTCTATTAACACTCGTGAATGTTGATGATGGAATGTGAAGGGTCCTATAATGTAATGTTGAATGAGATCTTTTGAATTGGTAGGCTTAGGCATCCTTTTCTTATGTGATGAGCATATCTTGACTTAATGTTTTAATGTCTTGAATTGGTAGATCTAATGTTGGTAGACTTTTCATGAATGCATGAAGTTACTGATAATGTTAATGAATGTTGAGTCTATTGAAAGGTTATTCTCAATTGTACTCTAATGAATGAAATGACTTGTTGTGAAAGAACTTTCTCACAATAAGGGGATTCTTAGGTGAAAGGCTATTCTCATCTTGAAACTATGAGTTTTCCAATGAATGAATGCTGGGTTGGGATGGATGCCCTTACGTGAATTGAGGCGAGGTATCTAGTAATAATCCCTATATCCCATTTTTAATGAATGTTGGGTTTGAGATGGATTCCCTCACGTGAGTTGAGACGGGGTATCTAGCAACAATCTATTGTCCCATAATGAACGAATGTAATGAATGTCAAGTACTCCGTGGGGAATAATGCCAAGCACCAAGTGAATTTGAAATGAGATGGAAGCTCTCACGTGAGTTGAGACGGGGTTTCTAGTAGCAATCTCTTGAGATGGATGCCCTCACGTGAGTTGAGGCGAGGTATCTAGTAACAATCTTCATATCCCATAACTATGTGCCCACATAGGCCTAACTAGTGGATCCACTTAAGGCTAAACAAACGATGGTCCTACCTTAGGCAAGTAGGAATCCCTTTATCCGGTGAGGGTGACACCGGGATTCCATGTCAAGCTCACATGGTCTATGTCGGTTAAGGCTTATTCTCACAAAGAATGTTAATGAACTATGGCTTCTTAAGGATGTACTGCTTAGTGTGCATGGTAGAATGGGACGCCATCTATGCATTGCACAAGTAGGCATTTGAGAGAGGTCATGGTGTGTTCCTTATAATGTTAATGAATGAATGGGATCTTGTGATGATGTGTTAATGAAGAATGTTGATCTAATGTCTAATGAATGAAGGTGCTCTTAATGTAATGAAACTAGTAATGAATGTTGACTCTTAAATGCTTATATGCTTAAATGTGAAGATGCATGCTACACTTGGATTGTATTTTGAGTACTTCCTTGTCATGACTTATTGTATATGAATGTGCCTTGTCTAGGGTGACTTCAAAGGAGTACTTAATGTGAGTAGTAGTATGGGATGCTACTTGCACATAACACAAGTATGACTTAGAGTTGCCTTAGATGTTGGCCTCAATGTGATGATGTGACTCATGTAATGTTTATGTCTCTTAAATGTTTTATTGTGCAGTGGTGCAAAGGATGAATGGTAAGTTCACTTTTAGTGACCTTAAGGTGGTGTCTTAGTGTGGGTGGTGGTATGGGACGCTACCCATACATTGCACAAGGTATAACTTGAGGGTTACTTGAGGTGGAGGCTAAAGGTGAAAAATAAAGAGTTATATGTGATTTTGTTCTAATATGAATTATGTGACTTTGTATGTTAGTTGTGACTTATATTATACCTCTTGTATCAATGTTCATGAAGTTTTACCAAAAATGGCATAAAAACATAACTTTCAATAAAATGTCCTTTTTTGAACATGTTTTTGCATGGTCATCATACTTAGTACATCTAATGTACTAACCCCATTCTTTTCCCTTTTTATCAAAGTGTAGGCTTTGGAGATGTTGGTGTTCTATGCTTGAGGAGTAGGTTTCTAAAGTTCTTGGAGATGAAGACTTGGTGAGTCCTCATAGTTTCGAGGACAATACCCATTTTATTCCTTTATGTCTTTTAATTCTTGTTAAAACTTTTGTATGGGCTAAGTTCCCGATGTTGTATTCAAAGTATTAGATGGTTTGAGACATAATGTACAAAGTCTAGAAAATCTTTTGCTTGCTATTTAATGAAATGTCTTCGATTGTAAAAAAAGTTTTTAATTCTTCTCTATTTTCAAGTATCTTATTCAATGAATGAGCTATGAGGCTTGTATAAGACCCCTTTGGGGTCTAGTAGATCGTGTTACGACTAGGGGGTGCTCTCGGGTCGTGACAAACATGGTATCATAGCACAAGATTTTTGAATGGTCTTAGGATGTCCCAAAACACATTTAGTAGAGTCTTGTTCATAATGTGAAGCGCGCCACATTATGAATATGCTATTGGGTGTTAAGAATGTTTCACTTCTTCATTCTTCAAGTCGTGCCATAGAGTTTAACTCTATAATGTCTTTCCCTTATTCCTTATGTGATGGTCCTTAGAGTGTGACCCCCTTGAAAGGAGTATGTTAGAAGGTGTGAGGGAGTAAATGTTGGTTGTCATCCCAACTATGGCTATGTGACTTTATAGATTGAGACGATATATTGTGATATTGACTTTAGTGTGAATGGGTTGCTTTATGGCTATGTGTGTTGTTGGCAGAAGGTTATGATGAGTTTTGAGGTATGTTGAAAGAGTTGATGAAATGTGGTGTTTTAGAAATGCTTAGGTGTGATGAGTATGAAGGTTTAGTGATGTTTTGCTCCGACCTTAGAATTGGAATAAGTGAAGTTTAAAAGAGTTTGTCTAGGCTTCCTCCTAAGTGAGGGATAATGTGCCTAGATGGTAAGGTCTTTGAGTGTCCTTGATGTTCATGAGTTAGCCTTGATTGATGTTCTCTCCTTAAGAGGTGTAGTGAGTTGACGAGTTTAGACCCGGTGTGGTAGACTCATATAAGGCCTTGAGTGGTGTTAGTAAGGTTGTGGTGAGCAAGAGTTGCTTAATGAGGACCTTCCTAGTGTATAGCTCCGGTATGTTGATGATTTCTAGTAAGTTATGAATGTCTTGATTAAAGTTCCCTTGTGGTGTTCATGTTTGACCTTAGTTGGGTTTACTCCTAAGTGGGGGATGGTATGTTGAGTAGTAAGGTTGTTGAGAGTTCCGATATCCTTACATCTTTCTTTATGTGCCTATTCAAGCCTAAGACAAAGAGTTCATGTTTCATATTTATGGAGTCCTGTGTGACATTGTGTTTCCATGTTCTCCTTATTTTATGCATGTTCTTGATGAATATTTGTTTGGATGAGAAAATGTGTTTTCATGATTTATTGTTCCTTATGTTGATGTGCATTTAGTTTGAATTGTCTATATGCTTCATGAGGTTAAATGTTGAACATGCCTAAATGTGTTTCTATGAAGAAGTTGCATAATGTGCTTTTATGAGAAAGTTGCTCAAGTGTGCTCAATGATGTTGTAATGAGCATGATGTGATTTGGAGAAGGAAGTTCCTCTAATTAAATGAAGAATGTGAAGTTTTGATGCATAATGAGTTTGTAGATGTAGTTCCTATTTTCTTGTTGTGTTTTGAGCTTATTGATGTGGAGTTGATGTTTTCTCCTATGTTTATGCATTTATATTAATGTTGCATGCATAATTGTGGGCTGCTAGTCTTGAGTCATTACCCTTAATGTGTTTAAAGTGTCATTCGAGGACGAATGTTCCTAAGTGGGGAATAATGTAACGACCCTGAAAAATGAACTAGTGATAGAGTCTAACGTGTGTGCGTTTGTGTTCGTCATAAGTTTTGATGTAGTTTAAAGTTGTCCCGAGCCATGGTTGAGGTGTTTAGGGGTTAGACGTTAAGGTACGACCCCCCAAGGACCACCCTAAGGGTCCTCCTCAAGGACCCTAAGTCTAAACCCCAAGACCCCAAGAAAACCATTAAGTTGGCCAAAACATGGTGACCTACGGATGGGGTTCACTCCTCGTAGGTCCATCCACGCCTCGTGGATGGCCTCCGTAGGTCAAGAGGCCTAAAACCAACTTGCATCCCCAAACCACGGACCAGCAGCACGATCCGTGAATGGACTCACGGTTAGTAAGTCCAGGGCGTGAATGGGCACTATTTTTCTGGTGCAGTCTCGACCAAGCTAAGGGTGAATTGGTAAATTCACCCCAAGTCCTAATTAATATATGAACAATTATTTTAAGTGTTTTAAGGTATTTTAAGAGTTTTAAAACATTGAAACCCTCATTTAGACTTCATCTCTCAAAATCAAAACCCTTCCCTCCTAAAAAGTTTTCTCTAGAAACTCCATTGGAGATCAAGGTCAAGATCAAGCTAGGGTTGGAGATTTCAAGGTGTTTCTTCTTCAATTTTGTGGGATTCTTCAAGGTTAAGGTATGGTGATCCTTTATCTAAGGTTAGCTTTCACCCTAGAGTCAATTTCAAAGAAGTTTTAAAGGTTTTCAAGTTATACAAAAACCCTAAGTTTTACTCAATCTCATGGGTTCTTGCATCAAACGTTTTCAAATGATAAACTATGATTATATTGATGTTTAATGGATGATTTAAGATGAAAAATTCTATGAACCCATGATTTCTCTCAATTTCTAAATTGTGACTTATGAAGTGGGTCTATTGATTATGAATGAATGATGGTGGATTTATGCTTAGATTGATTTAGATTGTTGGATTGTATCATCATCTATGCCTAATTATGGTGAATTATTGATGAATTGAGGATTTGTGATCATAGCCTTGAAAGGGCAAGTTTGACCTAATTTCATGTTATAGTAGAATTGTCTTGAATTGTTGATCCACTTGAAAGGTGGAGGTGTTTACTTACTATGTACATTGTGATCATGTCCTATAAGGCATAATGTGAAGAATTGAAGTATTATCATGATGTTGTATATATGAATGTGATGTGAAGAATGTGTGTGATCTTAATGAATGAATTATGTTCTTGTCTAGAAGATAATTGTGTTAGGATTGAATGTTATCTCTCTATTAACACTCATGAATGTTGATGATGGAATGTGAAGGGTCCTATAATGTAATGTTGAATGAGATCTTTTGAATTGGTAGGCTTAGGCATCCTTTTCTTATGTGATGAGTATATCTTGACTTAATATTTTAATGTCTTGAATTGGTAGATCTAATGTTGGTAGCCTTTTCATGAATGAATGAAGTTAATGATAATGTTAATGAATGTTGAGTCTGTTGAAAGGCTATTCTCAATTATACTCTAATGAATGAAATGACTTGTTGTGAAATAACTTTCTCACAATAAGGGGATACTTAGGTGAAAGGCTATTCTAATCTTTGAATCTATAAGCTTTCCAATGAATGAATGTTGTGTTGGGATGGATGCCCTTACGTGAATTGAGGCGAGGTATCTAGTAATAATCCCTATATCCCATTTTTAATGAATGTTGGGTTTGAGATGGATTCCCTCACGTGAGTTGAGACGGGGTATCTAGCAACAATCTATTGTCCCATAATGAACGAATGTAATGAATGTCAAGTACTCCGTGGGGAATAATGCCAAGCACCAAGTGAATTTGAAATGAGATGGAAGCTCTCACGTGAGTTGAGACGGGGTTTCTAGTAGCAATCTCTTGAGATGGATGCCCTCACGTGAGTTGAGGCGAGGTATCTAGTAACAATCTGCATATCCCATAACTATGTGCCCACATAGGCCTAACTAGTGGATCCACTTAAGGCTAAACAAACGATGGTCCTACCTTAGGCAAGTAGGAATCCCTTTATCCGGTGAGGGTGACACCGGGATTCCATGTCAAGCTCACATGGTCTATGTCGGTTAAGGCTTACCCTCACAAAGAATGTTAATGAACTATGGCTTCTTAAGGATGTACTGCTTAGTGTGGGTGGTGGAATGCGACGACATCTATGCATTGCACAAATAGGCATTTGAGAGAGGTCATGGTGTGTTCCTTATAATGTTAGTGAATGAATGGGCTCTTGTGATGATGTGTTAATGAAGAATGTTGATCTAATGTCTAATGAATAAAGGTGCTCTTAATGTTATGGAGCTAGTAATGAATACTGACTCTTAAATTCTTATATGCTTAAATGCAAAGATGCATGCTACACTTGGATTGTATTTTGAGTACTTCCTTGTCATGACTTATTGTATATGAATGTGCCTTGTCTAGGGTGACTTCAAAGGAGTACTTAGTGTGAGTAGTAGTATGGGATGCTACTTGCACATGGCACAAGTATGACTTAGAGGTGTCTTAGATGTTGGTCTCAATGTGATGATGTGACTAATGTAATGTTTATGTCTCTTAAATGTTTTATTGTGCAAAGGATGAATAGTAAGTTCACTTTTGGTGACCTTAAGGTGGTGCCTTAGTGTGGGTGGTGGTATGGGACGCTACTCATGCATTGCACAAGGTATAGCTTGAGGGTTAATTGAGGTGGAGGCTAAAGGTGAAAGGTAAAGAGTTATATGTGATTTTGTTCTAATGTGAATAATGTGACTTTATATGTTGGTTGTGACTTATATTATGCCTCTTGTATCAATGTTTATGAAGTTTTACCAAAAATGGCATAAAAGCATGACTTTCAACAAAATGTCTCTTTTTAAGCATGTTTTTGCATGGTCATCATACTTAGTACATCTAATGTGCTAACCCCATTCTTTTCCCTTTTTACCAAAGTGTAGACTTTGGAGATGTTGGTGTTCTATACTTGAGGAGTAGGTTTCTAAGGCTCTTGGAGATGAAGACTTGGTGAGTCCTCATAGTTTCGAGGACAATACTCATTTTTAATTCTTGTTAAAACTTTTGTATGGGCTAATGTTGTATTCAAAGTATTAGATGGTTTGAGACATAATGTACAAAGTCTAGAAAGTCTTCCGCTTGCTATTTAATGAAATGTCTTTGATTGTAAAGAAAGTTTTTAATTATTCTATATTTTCAAGTATCTTATGCAATGAATGAGCTATGAGGCTTGTATAAGACCCCTTCGGGGTCGAGTACGATGTGTTACGACTAGGGGATCGTTACAGGAGTTGTTTATGTTTTTCATGTATTTTTGGTGTTTTTAAAGAAAAAGAAGCAAAAAGTGTACATTTGATCCGAAACTCCAATTGAAAAGTATTAAACTTTGTTTAGGGTGTCAAAAATTATTTTGCAAAACTGGAGTTAAAAAAAATGACATGAATGAGTTTTTTTTAAAGAATAATGGCATAGATGAGCCAAACTTTTAACGAATGACATAAATGAGCCTTTTTCCTTATTTTTAATTAGAGATCTTGAATTTTTACTATCATTTTTTTTTGTTAATAATTTCGTATAGTTCTAGATAGAGTTTTGTGGGCAGTTTTATTTGAACTCATTATTTGACACAGTGTAAAAGAAATAATGTAAAAATTTATTAAAATATTGATAATACTATATTTAAAAACTCATAAATTCAATATTCCAAGCGAAAACACATAAAAACCCCCATAAACTTGACAACATAATTTACTTTAGCACTTAAACTTCACGGGCATTTAAATACTCCTTTAACATCTTTCAAGTGATTTTTTTTTCATCCTGATTATAACACTACTCTCACCCGCCACATCATAGCCACATTATAATCATGTAGGCCCCACGTCATTAATTTTTATTTCTTTTTACTTATTCATCATTCTTTTCTCAATCATTTTTTAAAATCAATTACACCAATTAATTAATTTATAAATACATAACCCCCCCTTCCCCCCTCTTTCTTCTTCCTTGTTATTCACCATTTCAACCTTCAATAAATTCTTTTCTTCTTCACTATTCAATAAATTTTTTAAATAACTTCAAAGAAGAACATTCACATTATCTTCTTCAAATCCTCCCCACGAATTTCTCTCTTGGAGAATGAATTTTTTTTGAAAGCCAATTTTCTTGACAACTCAAATAAGAAATGAAGATTGCATAAGAAAGTTGATTAAAAAAATATATAAATTCTATGAGAAATGTTTGAATGGATCTAGAAATCAAAATGGGTTACTCAAAATTCAAGAAAGTTTACATTTGCAAAATCAACAAAGGACTAGTGAAATGAAATAGTGGATAGAGATGGGGATGAAGATGGAGGGGGTGTTTCAATGGAGAAAGAGGTGTATTGAGGAATACAACAAAATGAAAAGAATTTTATTTTAAAAAAATATAAAAAAGGGACCCACAAATTTCATTTACCTCTAAATAAGAAAATTTACATATTTTTTAAAGAGTTAGTATATCTAGAAAAAACTATTTAAATATTAGTTAGATATTTGACCAATAAAAAAGATCATGTGTAGGACTTTAAAAAATTCGGTCTTTTTTTTTCTTTTTTTTACGCGCTTTTAAGAGAGTACACTCACTTAATCAGATATTTAAACGTCTGTAGTTTAAGTACTAAAGTAAATTGTGATGCTAAATTTAACGGAAATTTTATGTGTTTTCTCATATTCGAATAAATTTCTTATGGTAAATCTTAGAATTGAACTCATTAAATTTAAATTTTGATTCATTATTTACTAAAGTGCATTGGATTGAGCTGTGAGCATTTGATACTCACATGGTTTCTGCACATGGGCTCTGTTCAGTGGGAGCTTTCAGTTGCTTATGAGTTGTGAACCTTTTGACCAGTCTTTATACTTACTTTTATAATATGAGCCGAATAAAAAATGGATGATAAATCAAAGGAAAAATTGTATATAATAGCAAACTATTAATTCAAATTAAATGTTATAAATATACTTTGATTTAATTATACCCTATAGAAAACTATTGCTATTTTCGCTACTCTCCCTGGTGGAATCTCGCTCGCCACTCTCGTTTGGTGGCAGTCTCGCTCGCCTCTCTCGCTTTTATACAAATACAAATGTATAAAATGCGTTTGTGTTTGTATAAAGCGAGAGAAAATTGTGTATATACAAATATTTTCGTTCCCCTCTCTCCCCTCTCCCAGATCTCGCTCGCCACTCTCCCAAATCTCGCTTGTCACCCTCGCCTCTCTCGCTTATACAAACAGAAACGAAATGTATAAATTGTGCTTCTGTTTGTATAAAGCGAGAGAAAATTGTATATACACATGCAAATACATATCTTCATCCTATACACTTATAATTACACAATACAAATATTTCTCTGCCCAGTTTTCTTTTGCCTTTCTCTCTTTCTCGTTTTATACATACACAGATTATACAATTGATCTTTTGTATACAACTGCTTTCTTTTGTATATGTATAGCAAATTATACAACTGCTTTCTTTGTATATGTATAGCGAATTATACAACTGTTTTTTTTGTATATGTATAGCGAATTATACATATATATGTTTGCTATGGAGCGCAATTATGCAAACTTTGCTATAACATACAAATATGAATTTTGTGTTTGCTATATGTGAAAGTTGCTCTAAATCAAATGCTTCGATTAAACTCGAATCATACTCTGCCGGGCACATTTAAGATGGCATTTTCAACAAAATTTTCACTATATTCACAATTTGAATTCGATAACTTTAGTTAAGGGTGAAATAGTTGCACCACAATTGATGTTTGATAAAAAAAACTACAAATAACATATACTACCAAGACAGAGAGCATGTCATTTTAAAATTTACTGAAATATGATTATTATTTTTAATACTCATTTATTCTACTTTAGCTTATTCCGTTTGCATTTTATACTTTCATTAATAAATTGTTAAATTTGATATTTAATTTATTAACTTATTCTTAGTAGTGAAATTTTAAACTTTAAATTGGCTACTAGTACTTTAATTAGTTGAAGAACTGTTACTTGATGATAACACTAAAACTAAAAATAATAATTAATTTTTGCTCTATTTGCTAATGTAAATACTTTAAAAAAAATGTAGTATACAAATAAAAGACAATTGTATGAAAACTTAACATCAGTGTTCATTTTCATATGGTAAAATCGACTCCTAATTTTAGTTTGTCCGTGGAAAGGACCTTCTATCGTTATTCATAAAATGAATAGAAGAAAATAATCTTCTCAAATTTCTTGTAAAAAAACATAAAATTAAATATTAGTACTCATTTAATATGATTTCTTAGTTACTCCATGTAAGAATTCACTTAGATAAAGGTACATTTGATAAAAAAATAAATAAATTGGTTGGTTAAATATAAAATTATTTATTTTAGACTAAAATAGAAGTTACAAATATTAGGTAATACTTATTCCATCTGAAAAATATGTTAGCTTGTCATGTGTTTCAGTGTTTGGTATGTCTATAAAAAATTGTTTCACTATTCGATACTCTTAACATATATGGACTATTTGAGAAAAATATAAACACGAAGAAAATCATTTTTACCTTCTAATGATTTTCTTAACTGTTTTTTTAATGTTTAATTGTCAGAAAATAATTTATGTTCTGAAAATGTCCTCTTACATATCAAACATTTCTTTAAAATTAGACTGAAATGATTGAAAGAACCACTTGGAAACTGATGTTGTAATATGAGTGTGCATGCAAAGACAATATAATAATGAAAGAGATCAAGGAAAGGAGAGAGAAATCAATTTCTCAATCTTTCAATTTGTTTGATCTATTTTTTAAAATTTATTTAAACGTGTTTAAAATTACAAAATATAAATATGAGACAAATCTTAAAATCATTGACTAGTCTCAAACCTTATTAAAGTTCTTTCATATACAAATATATGAAAGAACTGGATAGAAAATTCATACCATTGATCCAATATTCAGGAGATGAAAATGATAATGAGGCCTACGTATTTTTCTTATACTAATTGCACTTGATGATTGTAACTTCATAAACTCTTGATGTGCAGCACTAATACCATTATTGAAAAACTATATCACAAAACATCAATAAAGGAATATACAGCGAATACTTTCTTATAAACCTTAATTTTTACGGAGTTTTTAAAATAAAATAATAATTTTGATAGAAGAAATTAATGAAGAAGTAGAAAGAAATTTATATAAGAAGTCTTTATAAAGAAAAAAAAATAGAGATTAGACAATCACAAATATTTTGAAAAGTAAATGATAAAGATTGTTATAACCTATCTACAACAATGAGAGGGATTATTTTTATTATTTTTAACTGATTAATTAGTTAGAGGTAAAAATAATTCAATTATAATAATTGTAAAAAATAATCTTGACCTTTATTTTTTCTATTGCGTAGTCTTTATTTTTTCTCTATAAATACTTTTTACACCATTTCAACTTTTTCATTATTTATTTTTATTTAAAATAGATAAAACAAATTTTCTATTAAGAAAAAATTAAAGAAGTATTATATCAATGATATTTATTAATGTTTTTTATGCTATAATTTTTCAACCATGAGAGTAATGCAGCACACCAAGAATTTACAAAGTTACACTCATTTCTTACTTTTTTTACACCAAATTGAATAGTTAATATTAATTTTTACCATTATATTTCTATTACAATTTAATGTTGCACATTTAAAGTGTTTAACTTCATATTATTTATAAAGGTATGAATTAATTCTAATTAATAGATGTTAGCTATTTATTAGTAATACATTACTTTGGATTTTAATGTAAAAACTTTACTTATTAATTTGGAGTTTGAATTGTTTAATTCAAAATACTAAAATATTTATGCTAAAAAGTAGATAGCGTAATGACCAGTTAAGTCATTTTGAGAACTAGTCCTCTCTTTTTCATAAAGATCCTTTCCGTAAATTTAAATGGGAATTGGGGTTATTCATTTAACTACAACTTTTTTAATTGAGGGATAATTTAAAATAATTAATTTAGTTGGTGGTTAATGGGTCGAGTCCATATACAATAGTATAATTTAAGTTAATACTTGTTGACACCCAATTTTGGACCTCCACAATATAAATTAATCACCGAGCTTCCTCAATTTCAAACGATTTAAGATAATTAGTTTTGTAAAATTTCAAAATATAATAAAATATATATAGTTTGAAAGTTATTCTAAATAGTTTGTCACTTTTGTAATTTTCAAATAATAATATGTTTCATATAATATTGTATAATTAGTACATTTCACGAATATTCAAAAATTATCTCGAAAAGATTTTAGTCTTACCTAAATATTTGGTTAATTAGTTTAGTTATATAATGGTCTATATTTTGAGCTAATTAATTTATAAATAAGTTAATTATTTTATTTCGTTAAGATTAAGAAGCTCGTTAGTTAATTATATTAATTCGTCTTATTTAATTACTAGCCGAATTAACTAAAAGAATTCAATTTGGCTAGATTGATAATTCATTTGCCTAACCCTTTTATTGCAATTCTAGCCTCTCCTTTACCTCACACTTAACTCATTAAAGGCCAAAATTGGGCCTGTTTTCAGAAGCCCAATACCAAAAAGCCCACTCTTTTACCAAATAATCCATACATCCCAACAACATTCCCAACCCAACTTAATTTTTAATGTACCAATTCTCCCAAACCCCACAAAAACTGACCCAATTCCCTAAATACCCAGCCCACTTTTTCTCAATGCCTGCAAAACTAAATTAAAATAAGTGATAATAATAAAAATTTCCAGCAACTTACAACAACAGCAATACCAAATATCAGAATGACCCCAACCACGTTTCTTCTTCTTTTTTTACGCGAAGAATCCCAGAACCGACAACAGCGACAGAAAACCCAGCAACGCGTGCGACTCCGACGACCCTTGTACGCGCTTCATCTCTCCCATGCGGGGGAGAGTTCACAGAAGCCAGCCGTTAATAGACGGAACATCACATGGAAAAGTAGCCACATAGGGCAGTACATTGCTTCTTGTTGTGTTCTTCCTCTCGTGACCCGTCCCTTTCAATTATTAATATCGCAGCAGCCACACCTTTCCCCTTTTTTCCTTTTTTGGAATGGGTCAAAATCTTAAGAAAATGGTGTTTAGCCGGAATGGTGAAAGGATTTTGGAAATTTGAATTTTGAATTGGTCCTCGTTTTCTATCCGAATTTTGGCCTTTTCCCTCCTAAATTCGGAACCCTAGTTATCCCCTTCTATATATAATCGTCACTGTAAAAGGGGGTTGGGGGGTGAGGAATTTTTTTAGAACGGAAATACACCAAATAGCTTAAGCAAAAGTAACTAAAATATATACAAAAATACACCAAGAAAAATAGAGGAGAACGATTTCGGATTTTTGGGTTCAACATTCTGCCCAGATTTCCTAATCGTTGCTAGTGTTTGAATTTCGTGGTGAGAGGGTTGTAGTCGTCAGCTTGCTATCCTTGTTCGCTGCACCTCGAAAGGCATGTGAATTTGTCCGAGTTCACTATGAACTCCCAACTCACTCCGTTCCCTCACATTTCAAAAGAGCCATAAAGACTCAAATTCCTTTATCGAGTCAACCAGACTATAAAAATCGACGAACAGGTTTTGAAGTTGGAAGAATGCGAAAGCGGATGAGAATTGAAAAAAGAATGGGCTCGAAAGGCCCACTCTTTATTTTAAGATGATTGTATTTTTTATTTATTGGGCCTAAGTCCATTTAGTCATTATGTTTATTATATTGTTAGAATTTAGGACAGGTGGCGAGAATTGGGCCTTCTGGTCCAAAATAAAATTAGGCCCAAGTGTTGGTCCAGGCGGACAGAAAAACCAAACTTGGGCCAGAGTCTCTTTCCCTCTCTATTTTATTGTGTTTATATGTTTGTTAATATATTTGTCGCTAACCTTAAGGTAAAAAATTCAAATTCCCGAAAGACGCCCTTTTGTTTTAACAATTTAACGAAAATCGGTTATCTTTAAATAGACATAAAGAATGATTTTGTAAAAAATATCTCACTTAGTCTTTTCAGTCTTCCTTTTCCTCTTTAAAACGATTCTAACCATAAAATTGCTCAATTCAAGCCAATTTAAGTTAAATGATTTTTAGCCAAATAAATTAATCGTCGGATAACCGCATTAGCGGATATTTTAGGTGCCTTTAAAACCTTCCTAGAATATTAATAAGAACCTCGAACCCCCTTTAAATATTTTCAATTGATTTCATGTTTTAATCTATTGAAAATCAGTTTTCTTGATTTTTCTTAAAAATTAAGTGGCGACTCTTAAAACAGTCCAAACCATATTTTCCTAATAAAACAATACTCTATGTCACTTTAGACCTAATTTATTTTGGAAAAAGAAAATCTCCCGAGAACATTACAACTATGGCACAGTCGGCGACCCCTTGTAGGTAGGGGTGTTCGTGGTTCGGTTATTGATTAAAATCAAAACCAAATCAATCTAGTTGGTTTTTTAAATTTCTAAAACCAAATCAAACCAAACGAAAAAAATAACCGTCGATTTGGTTATTGTCGGTTTGACACAAACTCCTAGGACACATAAACAATCCACAGAAAAGGTACTGTCGGTTAGATTAAGCAATACTAGAGTTATCATTACACGAACAAAGTGATTTAATTAAGTGAAAGTGTGACTATTTTATCTGAAGTAGGGTCAATAAAGACTAAAATGGATTTTGATGAACTTGGACATAGGATTGTTATAGTTGGGCTAAAGTTTTGGGCTTGAGAAAATGGTAAAGTTAGAAACCTAAGTTAATTAAAATTTAATAAAATATTTTTATTTTATTTATGAATAATATATAAATAATTATAAAATTTATATATCTAATATATCGGTTCGGTTTGATTATTTTTGCGGTTGTGTTTTTGTAAAACCAAACCAAATAGTATCAATTTTTCAAAATTTAAAACCAAATCAAACCAAATATCGATTTTTTAATCGATTTAATTTAAATTACGATTCAGTTTGGTTTTTCAACCATAACCATGAACGACCCTACTTGCAGGTAACATTAATTTCTTTCTCTCATCAATTATAGATGTGAATAATTAGATAAGTCACATTATTACTATTATTATATATATACGTACGTATAGTGGAACAGAAATAACAAAAGAGAAGCAATTGATAAGTGAATGTAATTGGTTGGTTGTTATTATTATCATATATATTATTGTTTATGATAACAAAGTGAAATAAATTGCGCCAGTTCAATTTATTTTTTTAAATATAGAAGTTTCTTTGATTGTTATTGTATCAACCTAAGGGGTGGGGAACATTTAGGCCTCATTTGTTTGCACTTAATGGATGTCTGAATCTTAATCATTCAGATTTAGTCCATTAAGTGTGTTTGATTTTTAGGTCTAAATCTGAATGATTCAGATTTAGCCCATTAAGTTCATTTGTTTCCTTTTTAAAAAAGCCTCTTAATGGACCTGAAAATGTCTGAACGGATCAGATCTGCAGGAGAGTCTTAACATCATTCAGACTTATTTAATAAGTTATAAAATAATAATGTGTCGCCTCTCTCGGTCTTTGCGTGACTTTTGCTCTCACAACTACAAACTTTCTTCCTCTCTTTTCTCAATCAAACACTAATTTTTTCCTCTTGAACTGGTAAGTTTTCCTAATCTTTACAAGTATTTTTTTTATATTAATAATTTTCTTAGGGTGTATTGATATTTGTCAAGAACACTTGTTGCAATAATATTTTTAGTGTATAGATGTTCTCATCAAGGTTTTTGAGTGAAAAAAATACTATTCATAATTAAAAATAATAACTATGTCACGACCCGAGAGTACCCCCTAGTCGTAACATGGCGTATTCAACCCCGAAGGGGTCTTATACAAGCCACATAGTCATTCATTGCATTCAATAATGAAAATAGTGCGGAATAAAAAACTTATTTACATCCACACATTTAAACTTCAT
>JAJONZ010003931.1:0-27805 GCA_029582445.1 Solanum paucissectum | reverse complement strand
ATTTCAAAATCATATTTATTCACTGTAAACTAAGTTCTATAGAAATAGATATGCATAAACTACCAAACACTACCCAGCTCAGAAACAGATTTCGTCACTTACCAACAAGAAGGGTGTGTCTCCAATTCCAGCAAAAAGGACCAAGTTTTACTCTTGTGATTTTGAAGAACAAATGGTTAGATAATGTTCTAAGGTTCTTAGACTTCAGGTGAGACGAATTTTACTAGAAGTGGTGTCAAAATATAGTCTCAAAAGTGAGGCTAGTCACATGTACAGCTGACTCCAAAAGGTGGCTACCCAAAAAAAGGTTGGCTGCCCAAAATGCATACATATATACCTATATGTATAACCCTCACCTCCCTTTCAAGTTATACATAATTCTAATTAGAGTATTATGTAAATACCCCAATACAATCCCTTAAATTACGATCACAATTATGTTAAGCAAGATTGCAAATATCACAAATTTCAAGTTCCCAAAATGAGAATAAAACATATTGTAGTAATTAAGAAATGGTGTATCGACATGCGAAAGTTGGTCTAGTATTTTGGGGCGTTACAACTCTCTCCCCCTTCAAGAAATTTCGTCTTGAAATTTACCTTACTCTAGTCCCGAAACAAGTGCAGATACTGGGTCCTCATGTCTTCTTCTCTTTCCCAGGTAGCTTCTTTTCCAGAATGGTTCCTCCAAAGTACCTTTACTAAGGGGATTCTCTTGTTCCTAAGTTGATTTACTTCTCGAGCTTGAATTAGAATAGGTTCTTCATTATACGTCAAGTCAGGATTAACTTCAATAGATTCAACTGGAAGAACATGAGATGGATCAGAACGATATCTTCTGAGCATAGAAACATGGAAGACATTGTGGATCTTGTATAACTCAAGTGGCAAAACCAATTTATATGCAACTGGTCCAACCCTTTCAAGTATCTCATAAGGTCAAATAAATCGGGAACTATGTTTTCCTTTTTGGCCAAATCTCATAATCTTTTTCCATGGAGACACATTTAAGAATACTTTATCTCCGACTTGATATTCAATGTCACGCCTTTTAAGATTACCGTACGACTTTTGTCTATCCGAAGAAATCTTTAGATGATTCTTGATAATTTTTACCTTGTCTTCTGTTTGTTGCACAATTTCAGGACCAATAATTTTCCTTTCACCAACTTCACTCCAACAAAGAGGGGTCCGACACTTTCTTCTGTATAACGCTTCATAGGGAGGCATTCCAATACTCGATTGGTAACTGTTATTGTAAGAAAATTCTATCAAAGCCAAGTGTTTGTCCCAACTACCCTCAAAATCCATAATGCAAGCTCGAAGCATATCCTCCAAAACTTGTATCACTCTTTCCG
This sequence comes from Solanum paucissectum, assembly GCA_029582445.1. Lineage (NCBI taxonomy): Eukaryota > Viridiplantae > Streptophyta > Magnoliopsida > Solanales > Solanaceae > Solanum > Solanum paucissectum. The sequence continues at coordinate 26,447 of JAJONZ010003931.1, read as the reverse complement.
ACTGGCCGTCCGTTTGAGGATGGAATGAAGTGCTAAATTTCAACTTAGTACCCAAATCTTCCTGCAAGCTGCCCCAAAATCTAGATGTAAACCTTGGGTCTCGGTCGAATACAATAGACATAGGGATCCCATGTAGTCTTACAATCTCATTAATGTACAACTCGGCTAAACACTTAAGTGAGTAATCCATTCTTATTGCTAAGAAGTGAGCACTCTTGGTTAGCCTGTCCACAATCACCCATATTGCATCATGATTTCTCTTAGTGCGAGGAAGTCCAGAAACAAGTCCATAGTTATTCTATCCCATTTCCATTCTGGCATCGACAAGGGCTGTAGTAAACCAACTGGGACTTGATGTTCTGCCTTTACTTGTTGACAAACCAAACATTTGGAAATGAACTCCGCAATGTCTCTCTTCATACCATTCCACCAATAATGTTCTTTGATGGTCTGGTACATCTTTGTACCTCCAAGATGCATTGCATATGGTGAAGTATCTGCTTCATTCAGTATTTCTCTCCTCAATTTGTCATCATTAGGGACGCATAACCTGTTCAGATAAAATAAGACACCATCCTCTGTTAATGTAAAATCAAGCTTTTCCCCATTTTGAACTTCTCTGGTCAGTTTTACAGGTTTGTCATCTAACTTTTGTGCTTCTTTCACCTGTTCAAGTTATATTGGCTTTACTTGCAAATTAGCAATAACTGAACCATTTGAATCAGGTGTAAAATAAACATTCATGGCTCTTAACTCAAGGAGCAAGGGTAAAGGACTCAAAGAAATGCTTGCGAAGGATTTTCGACTTAAGGCATCTGCAACCACATTAGCATTACCTGGACGATAATCAATTGTGCAGTCATAATCCTAGATGAGTTCAAGCCATCTACGTTGTCTTAGGTTTAGCTCTTTCTGAGTACCCAACTACTTTAAGCTCTTGTGATTAGTAAATATATGACATTTCTCTCCATACAAATAATGCCGCCATATATTTCAAGCAAAGACTATAGAAGCAAGTTCAAGATCATGAGTAGGATAATTCAATTCATGCGGTTTTAATTTCTGAGAGGCATAAGAAATAACCTTCCCTTCTTGCATCAAAACGCATCCTAGACCATTGTGAGAAGAATCATTGTATACTACATACTCTTTCCCTTCAATTGGTATAGTAAGTATAGGCGCTTGAGTCAACAAGGATTTGAGAGTTTCAAAGCTCTCTTGGCATTTGTAATCCCAAATAAATTTTACTTCCTTCTGCAAGAGCTTAGTCAAAGGGGAGGCGATAATGGAAAAGCCTTTCACAAATCTTCTATAGTACCCTGCTAAGCCGAAGAAACTTCTTACCTCAGTTGGACTTTTGGGAGGTCTCCATTCAACAACTGCTTGTATCTTACTAGGATCCACCTTCACGCCTTCGGTTGATACCACATGTCCCAGAAAAGCCACTTCATCAAGCCAAAATTCACACTTGGGAAAGTTTAGCATAATGTTCTTTCTCCTTCAAAAATTTTAAAACAATCCGAAGGTGTTTATCATGGTCTTCACTACTTCTAGAAAATATTAAAATATCATCTATAAAGACAACCACAAACTGATCAAGATAAGGCTTGAATACCCGATTCATTAGATCCATGAATATCGAAGGAGCATTTGTCAATCCGAATGCCATCACCAAAAATTCATAATGACTATACCGAGTTCTAAAAGCAGTTTTAGGAATATCTTTCTCTCTAATACGCAGTTGGTGATATCCAGACCTTAAATCAATTTTTGAGAATACTTTAGCACCCTTCAACTGGTCAAATAAATCATCGATCCTTGGTAGTGGATATTTATTCTTGATTGGTATTATGTTCAATTATCTATAGTCAATACAAAGCCTAAGAGTTCCATCTTTCTTTTTTACGAATAAAACAGGGGCTCCCCAAGGAGAAACACTAGGTCTAATAAAACCATTCTCAAGAAGTTCTTGCAATTGAGATTTCAATTCTCATAATTCTGCTAGAGCCATTCTATAAGGAGTGATAGAAATAGGGTTAGATCCAGGAATAAGGTCGATTGGAAATTCAACTTCTCTTTTCGGGGGCGATCCAGGAAGGTTTTCTGGGAAAACTTCTGAAAAATCAGATACAACATGTATGTCCTTGAGACAAGGACTCTTCAACTTTGTATCAACTATGTGAGCAAGGTATGCCCTACAACCTTGATGCATTAACTTTCTTGCCAAGGCCGCAGAAATAATACTAGATGTCAATGATCTTTCACCTTGTACAATGATGTGTGAAAAGGTAGGATCTTTAAAGGTCACATGCTTTGAACTACAATCTACCACTGCATGATATTTATAAAGCCAATCCATCCCGATAATAACATCAAAATCCTTGAAGGGCATTTCAATTAAATCAGTAGAGAAGACTAGGCTTTGAATCACAAAGGGACAATCTAGATAAATTCGATTACACACAACCTGATAACCCAAAGGACTTTCAACCAGCACATCATCATTAAGTCTCACAGATTTCACGTTTTCAGGAAGAACAAGTGATGAACAAATATAGGAATGTGTAGAACCAGGATCAAACAGTGTAAACACACATAAGCCAATTAAGTAAAATTTACTGACAACCACATCTTGTCCATCTTGATCATCCCTCTGCCTCATAGCATAAGCGCGTGCAGTAGTCCTTGATCCACTAGCTTTATTAGCTCCACTTGCACCTGTTGCTTGGGTGTTTTTAGGTCTTGCACCTCTATTAGTTTGAGGAGGATTAATAAAAGGCTTATGAACTGAGCCCTCAGCTCTCAAGGAAGGAACATTATTAGGATTAGGACAATCCTTCACTTTATGATCAAAGCTCCCACAATTGAAACATGCACCAGAAGCTCTCCTGAATGTACCATAATGATTCTTTCCACATTGCGGGCAAGTGGGAACACAAGGCTTGCCTTGGCCATAATTTGGAGTGCTAGCTGTAGAAAAATCTGATTTGTTTTGCTTTTGTTGCGGGGGCCTATTATCACTACCAGCCTTAGAATTATCAAACCTTCCCCTTTTGGATGGACCTCCAAAATCTGGTCTAGGCTTTCGGAATTTTTTTTCATTTCTACTAGCTTCTTCTTTATCAAGTCGTTCCCAAGTAAAATCAGTAGACACTAATTTACAAAAGTTCTCATGTTGGAGGATCGCCACATTCTTCCTAATGGAATCATTTAAACCATCTTCAAATTTCCTACACTTGTCTTTTTCCTCTTTAATAATACCTCCAGCATAGCGAGAGAGCCTTAGGAACTTTTGTTCGTATTCAGCAATACACATGCCTTGTTGCCTTAGATTCAAAAATTCCTTTTTCTTTGCATCACAATAAGCAGGTGGGACATACTTCATACGAAATTCCTTAAGAAAATCATCCCAAGTAAGAACCGGAGGTTTTACCTTGGCATTCGGAACACTTGACCACCAATCATAAGCATCCTTTTGTAATAGTGAAATAACATACTTAAATTTGGCAACATATGAACACTCCACCTGCTCAAACACCCTCTCCATGCGCTCCAGCCATTGTTCAGCATCAGTGGGATCAACAGTGCCTTCAAACTCCACACCACCCATTTTCCTCTTTTTCTCAAAGTTAATCCCGTTTGGATCATGCATCGATTCAGCCATGTGGTGGAAGAATTCAGTCATTTGTTGAAAAGGAGGATTCATGGCTTGAGTACCACGACTCATGTTAGGATGTGAACCAACTCTTACACCCCGATGGTTTCCCACTTCAGACCCACTAGTGTGGGGAACATATTGATTTGATAAATGTTCTCCAACCCTTCCAGTGCATGAGGTTGAGAAACTGAGGCACCCGAACCTTCACGAGTAGCTTCCATAGGTCGGTCAAAAGAAGAGGACATAACTTAATTCCTTCAAAAGGGGAGATCACATTGCAATAGGGACATGTACTAGATGCATGTGCAATCTATATGCAATAAAAATATGACCAGCCATGTAAGTGAACAAGAGCTCTAAATAGAACCTTTTTGAAAGGAAACAAGTATACAAGTAATTCACACCAAAAGTCCTAAAACCACAAACCTAGGCTTTAATACCAACACTTGTAGCGACCCTTTCGAAAGAATACTACCACTTAACGAGAAACCTAATTTAATACTTGCGACATTTAAAAGAGATTAATGAAGGGCATATTGATTTTAATCTAGTAGAGGGATTAGGTTCATAAGGAATAATTTAGTTAATGATATACATCTTTCCCATTTTCACATTTATTTGATGTTAAAATTGACATGGCGCGAAATTTAACTTATGACGGAAAGACCCTCCCAAAATAATTTAAGCAAATAACTGACGAGCTTTTCATGCATATATTATCCTCACACTTAAGGATGAGATAACAAGAATATTACCAACTTCCGAGTACCGAAATCAGCCGGTTCATGATTCACACAAACATTTAAAACTAATAGTAAATTTCGTATATTACAAGACTTGGGTTTACACACCCCAAAAGAACAAAACATATAGACATACTTATATTACAATCCATGGTGACATGGTCAAATAAGTTTTCAAAATTTCATGTAAATATACAACACATAGATCATGTACAAGTCCCAAGGTTTATACAAAATATAGATGCCTATATGCAAATGTGATCTTCCTTAAGGTTCTCAAAATCTCCATCTCCACTGGCCAGCTTCATGCATCCTCTCGAACATTCCCTACGACAGAAACAACTATCGCTAAGCATATAGCTTAGTGGTGCAAAAACTATAGGTTCGGAGCCCTCTGATTCAGCAAGTTACCTTTCTCAAGTCATGGGAAGCATAATTGAACATAATAAATAAATCAAGTAAACAATATATAAAGAGTATCAAGTTCGATATTTAAAGATCCAAATGTCGAGAAAGCTCATAGCACCATTTTCCAAGAGATTCAACAACAAGGCTCGCCCAATAAATACATCATGTCGTTAGACCAAGCACAAGCAGTTATCAAGAAGGGCCGATGCCCTGTATCAAGAAGGGTCAAATCCTAATAATCAAGAGAACCAAGAACCATATTAAAAATGGCTTTCTAGTTCGTACTTAAAATGGACAACTTCCATTCTTATGACGGACTAAAAATATAGACTCAAGATGGCAAATGATCCGAATCAAGAGGCATTCCAATAGTGACAGCGTAACAGACACAAGAAGTACAGGGTCCCAACAAGAGTGCCAAGTGATCAAACAATCCGTACAAGTGGGCGAATTACACAAGCATCTTTAGCGTCTTAAAGGATACTAACACGACAATGCAAAGTTACAAGAGGTAACCAAGGTACGAACATCAACTTTCAGATATACCAGCAATTAAAAGAGTGCAAGTACAAGTTTATACACAAACCTCAGTGCTTTAGGAAAGAAACAGTCCAACACAACTTCGCGAGTTCAGACCGTAGACAACCAACGTTTCAAAGTCCTCAACTTGTTCACGAGTATATACAACCTTAAAAATACAATTAAATAACTTCTTTAATTCCTAGCAGCTCAATAATGTCGAAGTCAAACAGGATTATCATATCAAGTAAGCTTATCCTGTACAAATATGACTATGCTCCCAAAACAGTGATTCTGGCCAGCTTAGTACCTCTCGCAACTTAGATTTGAAAAGGAAAACGGCAAAACTAGACTTTATAACCTTCATGAAAGATGTAGATACATCTATTAGGGTTGCAAACAAGCAAGAATCACCGCAAAATATGTTTTGTACAAAACGATATATTCAAAACACTAACAGTTGATCATACAGGATTTCAAATTTCGAAATCTGGACAGAACTTTCCCTATGTTGTGTCCCTTATATCGAATCCATAACAGCTAAATTAGAGTTTTACATAAACATAAGAGTTGTAGGTCTACGAATTATCTTTCCAAATAATATTTATTCATTGTAAACTAAGTTTTATAGAAATAGATATGCATAAAATACCAAACACTACCCAGCTTCAAAACAGATTTCGTCACTTACCAACAAGAAGGGTGTGTCTCCAATTCCAGCAAAAAGGACCAAGTTTTTCTCTTGTGATTTTGAAGAACAGATGGTTAGATAATGTTCTAAGGTTCTTAGACTTCAGGTGAGACGAATTTTACTAGAACAGGTGTCAAAATATAGTCTCAAAAGTGAGGCTTGTCACATGTACAGCTGACTCCAAAAAGTGGCTGCCCAAAAAAAGGTTGGCTGCCCAAAATGCATACATATATACCTATATGTATAACCCTCACCTCCCTTTCAAGTTATACATAATTCTAATTAGAATATTACGTAAATACCCAAATACAATCCCTTAAATTACGATCACAATTATGTTAAGCAAGATTGCAAATATCACAAAATTTCAAGGTCCCAAAATGAGAATAAAACATATTGTAGTAATTAAGCAATGGTGTATTGACATGCGAAAGTTGGTCTAGTATTTTGGGTGTTACAGTTGGTACTGCTTGAGATGTAGGAAATCCTGTATCTACCTTCTGTTATGGGAATCTAAGGAACTGGAACCATAGGACATGAGAAGCTCTGCTGACTACTGGTCTGAGCACCTACTAGTTGGGATTGCTCTAAAATGGATGCCTCCTAAGTAGTACTAGCAATGGACCTTAGTAGTACAACCATACATGATCTGAATCACAAATGAAAAAAAGAGTTTCAGTCAGAATTAACTTTCTATGATTTAGATGTATCGCACGATCTAGATTATGAAAGAAAGTCATATTCCTAAATGCCCATGTAGTCCCTGAATTATAAATATGGCGCGCAACACATTTATAAGAAAGGTCCTACTAGACACGACTTCATAGACTCCCTGGGACACTTGAACCTTGGGCTCTGATACCAAGCTTGTCACACCACTAACTAGAAAGGGGCAGACATCAAGGATATACACAAGCACCTGCTAGATATCTTACTAATCTCATGCCAAACCAAAAGATTCACAAGCAGCGGAACCTATATGAAGAGACATACTAAAATATAGATAACAAAAGGGACCGTTGGGCTACTTTACAACGGAAACAAGACTAACTCTATGAAGCCTCTAAAGAATATACCTCTGAGAATATGATAACTAGTCGGGACAGGGCCCCGACATATCCATTCTGATATATGAACATATGTAGCAAAATATAGGCTCTAAGTCTCTGATAGCTCCAGGTAGAGGTGGAGCTTACCAACTGCTAAACCGGAAGTCTCTAGTCTACTGAAAATTCTTGTTGTCCTGAGTACCTCAGCTTGTAGTGATACAAATGAAACGCCAAAATAATAGGGACGTTAGTACATACAAAACATGTACTGGTATGTAAAGCAAACTGAATAACAAGCAGACATCAAATATCATGTTAGGCAAATCTGAGCATGTGTATGCAGGAGACATAATCTATAACTGGAATTGTCACCAACCTCAATGGTCCTCATCGAACATTTTATGGCTAAGTCATTTATATATATATAATCCCTATAATTTGCCTAGGTGATATCTTTACTTCATTTTATAGCTTATTTGCTCTTTGTAAAGCTAACTGTCAAGGAATCATATGATGGCCTACTGACGGCGATTAGTGAACCCTGTATGGCATATGTAGCCCACTGTCATGACCACACGTTAAATCTCATAGTCTGGTAATGAGGTCTATCAAGGTACGCCCCCCAGGGATCCTGTATGGTCTGCCCGCAGGCATGTATCAGTCAGGTGAATCCAAGATGGGAATTCTAGTTGACCATATTTGAATTATGTGCACAGAGTAGCGTCGCACGTAGCAGCCCTAAATATTCCCACCCTACGCTGCGGAGTAGTCTATTATCTCAACTACTTGCAATTATTTAATATAATTAATTCATTAACCACATAGCTCGTGATACAATTAGTGATTACATTCTTTAGCTTGAGAATCATATATATGGTGACGTATGCACTTACGAACAATCTGTGGCCGGCTGCTTTCTTTAAATTTAAGCAACATGTACATCGCTAATTTCTAAGAGTTCCAATTGTGAAAAAATGTAGTTGTGTGAAACATATTACTTCCTTGAAGAGTACTATAACTCTATAGGTTTAGGACCCAACATGAGAGGGTTTATAAAATCTATAGTGACATTTATCAGAAGAACATGCGAGTTTAAGTCCTTCCTTAAGGGCAAAAGAGGTTTCATCTTGACATACCTTAATTTGGGACTTACTATCTTACGTCGTCAAAATCCTTTGCTTACAACTTTATCTATAACATAAAATGATAAAAGGATAGCATAAAAAACTAATCAAGAGTCACAACAATGCCAAAAACACAATAATGGTTCGCGAGCGACAATCTCAATAATTACCATAGATGAATGGTGTATCACCACACCCTTCTCTTTCTCTACATTCCAAGTAGGCTTATGACTTATTTACATGTTCAATAATACTCCTCATACTTTAACCATAAAGAATCAGCCCCCTTAATCATCCACACTTAACATAAAAGTAAAACTCACGGCCTCCGATCACCATCCCACCGGCTCCTTGTTAACGATGTCAAATTACTTTATAAGCTCATAGTTTAAGTTGGTAGAGAACTAATGCCATAAATTAAAATAATAAGATCTCATATAACCAGCTACAACATATTCTTACCGACTTAGGAATTTTATCAAACACTAGGTGAGCGACAAACTTTCAAGAACTATAATAGTCGGGTTCTCTATACCTCGCCTTCCGTTTTAATGTAACCCGCTTACCTCCCCAATACAATACCATTGACCCCTCATTTGGTCAAAACAACAGCCAACACAACCTTCTACAAACTCCCTCCTCAACAAAACATCAAATACAATGGGTAAAACATGGACTCACGGCTTCCTATCACCGTCCCGTGAGTCCTACCCGCAAATTATACTTAAAGCATCCTTGGAATACTATTTATGAAGATAGAAGAGGATTCATACCTATATATCAAAGAGAAGCAGCCCCTGCCCTTCTTTATTCTCCAAGAACAATACTTTTGCCTTCAAGAAAACACTTAGCTAAGTATATCTATAGGTCTATGGAGAGGAAGACACTTGATTCTTGAAGAAACCAACTTACATTAAGCTTTGGTGGATTGAAGATGAGAAAAACATGAAGAAATAACTTGAAACCAGTCCTTACACGTTCTTGAGTATATGAGAAAGTATATCCCAAACTTCTAATATAAAAACAACAAATTTGGCCGACTTTCTCTAAAGTGCCATATGTCTCGCAGTGATTGGGCAGTGCGCGCGTCTGTCGTAGAATGAACATAACTTTTTACTCCAATATCATTTTAACGAGCGGTTTGTTTTGCTGGAAACTAGACTCAAATACCTTCAATTGGATAGGTTGTAGGGCCTCTAACTCGTTATATATTAGGAGATATGCTCGTACAAAGTCAGCTGAAAAATGAGATCATTTGTAGTATTCCTCCACAATGAACCTTTAAACTTTAATCTTCTCTTTAATGATCTCTTTGGCCTAAAACTTTTGTTTAACCCTTCAAATGACTAAATAAGGGTTACATGGTATGCTTAACCATTTTTAATGATATACTTGCCCGATATCACATCTATGTATTGGTATTTACGAGTCACAAATGTATTTTAAGTTACGGGATATTACATTGGGCCTCCCCCACCACAAATAAAATATTTGTCCTCAAATGCAAACAAAAATATCCTAAAGTGAAATAAAGTAAGACAAAGAGAAAGGTAACGAGGGGGTCCTGTCTACATAGTCGCTCCATTTGTCTAGGCATCAGTTCCCGGTGCATCACTCTGGTCTTGGGTCTCAATACACGGAGTAACCTTAGAAGAAACAGTAGTACAAACCCACTAGGAGATGCCAATGGTCTATCCGCAAAAAAGGCATGCACAACTGCATAGACTCCCCGGACCCATGAAGGATTATAGGGACCTCGGGGAGTAGTCTCCCTATTAGAAATGGGCCTTTTGCCCTTGCCTCTATCTCCAGGTGGAGGTTCTCGTCTTCCCTTCTTGGGAGGATTTGAACCCCATTCATTTATTGTGATATCTCGTGCTCTTTTCCGGTGTGGCATGACAATATTGGTCTTTACCATATATGCAAAACATTAGGAAAAAGTGAGAAAACCTTCAAACAAAAGCACAGAAAAATAGTTGCAGACAGACTCACAGAAAAATAGTTGTAGACAGATTCGCCGAACCAGTCGGCGAGTCACCGAATTACTTTGGCGAGCTAGATCGGGCTCACCGAAAAGATTGGCTTTAAAATTTTTGCAAGTCGGCGATTGGGAAGGCCTATTTTCGAATCGCTGACAGCTTTTGGGGAGCAAGGGAGCCCGCCGGAAGTTACAGTGAAAAAAGGGTTCTGGGGTGCTGACAAAAGTCGATCAAGAAGACTTTCAGTGAGTCACCAAGTGCCTTCGGTGACTTCAGGCTTCTTGCCGAAAGTTACAAAGCCCAACAACACATTAAGCATGAAATTAAAGGTGAGATAGGAACCTTTGGCGAACCAACAAGTGGTTCGGCAAGCACGACCCAGCTCGCCAAATGACCCAACGTGCCTACTTTCAACCCAACTTCTCGAATTCAACCCCGCAACCTCCAAAAATAAAATCCAAGCATCCACTAGTCAAATTAAAGCAAGACCCATAACATCCATTACCTCGGGATACTCAGACTTCTAATTTCGCCAATTTACGACTGTTGCCCTTAAGAATGACTTCACCCGTTCTATCATTAGGCAAATTACGTCATTTGGAAAAAATACGGGTTACTCATACTTCACCCAACTAAACTAAATACCATGCAAGCACAACCCCACAAAATTTAATTCGTTTTAAGACACAAAATTACGGGCATTCAATAATATAAGCATTGCGGGTAAGATTAACAATTTAAAATAGGCATTCAAACATTATAATCCTATCAGAGAGGTCCAGCACACTTCAACAAGATAATATCATTTGCATAAGAGTACAAAATTGTTAAAAATAAACAAGGGGTTCGTAAAATCAACCTTTAATGCCGAATAAATTGATATTGAAATTCTAGGCGGTAATGTAATACCAATTTGAGCACAAATCAATGACTAAAATACTTCTAGAAATGCGAAAATATATAAACTAAGGTGCGGTGTGAGCTTGTGAAGATTTAAAGTGAGGGAAAGTGAAGAGTTGGAAAATTTTGACTTTTGGCCTTATAAAAACCGTCCAGTTTTTGCCCATTTGACGACATTATTCGTGCTCACCGAACCACTTGGCAACACGCCGAGTCGTCACTTACCTCGCTGAATTTTATAAGACTTCCAGTTAATCTGGGGTCCAAACGGCGGATTAGTTCAGGATTGCCAACCAGGTCGGCAATTCGCCAAGTTTCTCCTGGGCACGTCGAGTTTTATAGACTTTAATTTAAAATTAGCTTGAGTCCAACGGTGGTCCAAGTCGGGCTCACCGACCTCTTTGGCGATACTCCGACTGGACTATTGGCTCGCCAACCTGCACATTTCAAACATCTTCCTACATTTCAATCTGCACAATCAACACACCATTATCTCTAAAATAAAAATAAAGCGAAAAACACTTGGGTTGCCTCCCAAGAAGCGCCTTATTTAACATCGTGGCACGACGCAAGTCAACACTTAAACCTCATTTTTGGGGTTAGCCATAGTATCACTAGGCAACTCCCCTTTTTGTCGCGGGTAGAGATGAGGCAGCGTAGACCCATAAAGTTCTCAAGGAGCTGGATAGATCTAGAATGAGAGCCAATCATCTGATTTAGCACTTTGACATTCTCCTTCATCTCTTCCAGCACTCTATCATGCTCATTGACATTTTGGATAATGATTGAGAGCATTCTTTGACACGTCTACCCTCATCGTCCTTAGGCCTTCTTCCCTCATAAGAAGGGATGTATCTATCCTTCCTTTTGCATTGTACTTCAATCTCTATTATCTTTTTGGCCAACTCATCCATCTGAGTTATTAGTGCGGCCAACATGAAGTCCCTCTCTACTTCTTGGTTTGTTTCAGCCATGTGATCAAGTAGTTGTGCTGCTATCACATAGGGCTGTTGTAAAGTATCACCCGGGATGAGTTGATCAACCAACACCTTTTTCTCGGGACCAAGACTTCTGTAAAAATATTCCACGAGGACTACATCGGGAATTTCATGAGTTTGGCATTGAACCAACAGTGCTTTAAACCTTAGCCATGACTCATGAATCTGTTCACCTTCCAATTGTTTGAAGGTTAGAATGCAATCCCTAAACATCATCACTTCTAAAAGAGGAAAATCCATTTGTTTGCAATTACTGCCCGACATGCTCACCTCCTCTATTTCAAAGCACAAGCACAAAAAACAATACTAAAAATTAAGTATCACTACAACTAACAAGAACAAAAATTCAACTTAACTAAAAAATTCTCAACTAACACCATTCCCCGGTAGTGTCTCCATTTCTATAATGATAAAAACGCTATCAATGATACTTCATATAATACTAAGCATCAACGATCATTCCATAGTAATATAACCCAACTAGTGAGTTGGGGTCGAGTCCCAAGGGAGTGGTTCGTACTTAGGAATCAATAGAAAAGTAAGAATATGCTCTAGTCAATCATAGATTAAAACATTCATGAATAAAAGCATGGTTTAAATTATAGTTGACATAAGTGCCAAATATCAATAGGGGGTTTGTTTGTATTATCAACTAAAACAACAAATAGCACGAAAATATGAATATGGAGATGGGATTCTTGGGATATGATTGGATTATGGGATAATATAAACAACAAGGTAATTGCAATTAATAGTAAACAGCTGCAAATCAGTGAATAAGCTAGACTTTGGTGGGGGTAAACTTTCTCTTGAACAATTTACCCCGAATCAAATTAGTTTCTCTCAAACACCAATAAGCAGCAATGAAGCACAACCTTCGCTTTAGTCCATTCACTCTCTCGAGCTGAATGTGTGGAAAAGGGTTTAGGATTCACTCTCTCTAGCTGAACACATGATAATCGAATACCCACAGACCATCGATTCACTAATTTTGGTTTTAAAACCTCTCTCGAGAGCAAGCCAAAAACACGAAGTTAAGATTGTATTTGCAACTACAACCCATTAAATTCAACCATAATTACTGAACAAAATCACTTTTAAATAGTAAATAAACTATCAATTAACAATACCCAGCAGTTATATCAACCAATAATCACATAATCACACCCCCAGAATTGGGGTTTTAGCTAGACATAGTAAAAAGGTAAATATCGTTACCAAGTTGTGTTTCCATCAACTTGGTAGGATTGATATAGTCTTTACAAAGGTCTAAGGTGAAGAATCTTCAACACCCACTTCCAATTTCTTAGAAATGGAAATCTTTAAATCTTCAAAGCTAAGGAAAAATTGTCCCTCTATTCAGTTCTAAGCTCTAAACTTCAACAACTGAATAATAGTATGATTCCACACAAAATCAGATACTAAGCTAAAAATTTAAACAAGTATTTATAATTGTCAAAAAGTGTGTTTCAGACGTTTAGTCGGCGTAGTTTGTCAGGATCGCCGACCCAATCGGGGATTCGCCCTTTGGTCATTTTCATCACCATTTTTATTTTGCCTTCAACATCTTCAGGTTCTGTAACTTTGGGAGATATGGCACTGCATCGTGGAACCGTTCGGCAACTCGTTGACTGCTCATTTCTCTCACTGTCTAGATTTTCTCCTTCAGGGCTTGGCACTCTGGAACATTAGGCAAGACCCTGGCCGTTCTGCGACTCACCTAATGGGTTAGGCGATCCTCAGGCCTTCTTTTCTTCGTTCTATCAGTTGCCTTGTTCGTTTTTGATCAATAGTGTCCATGTTTTGTTCCTCAATCCAAATACCTGAAATTCAAGGATTTACATCAGTATTGGTACAAAATATACATTTAAGGACACTGAATCTATTCAAATAAATCCCTATATGAGTCCAAATCGTGGACTAATCAATTCTCTTAGGCCTTTAGGGCATTGGGTGCCTGTCCGTCTCAATGGGACTTGGGGCATGACAAAATGTGGTATCAGAGCTGGTCATCCTAGAGTGTCCACAAAGTCGTGTCTAGTAGAGCCTTACTTATGAATGTGTTGTGCGCCACATTTATAATTGAGGGGCTTCTTGCACATTTGGTAAATATCACCTTTCATAATATAGATGTTGCAATAGAGCTATGTTAAAAAGTCTATTCCCACTCATTTTATGATCTATTTCATCCAGAATATGCCTACCATAGTTAAGGTGAAAGGTTGCCAAGAGGCCAATATCAGCATCATCCAAGAGCAAATTTCCAAAGAAAGGTCTCATGTTATATAAATTCAGAGAAAGGCATGTAAAGGTTTCTGTGTTACTTGTAAGGTCTCATCTATAGTTGCATTTGTACCATTTGTATCATCTTGATTCATCTAATATAATAGGGTTATTCATATGTTATGCAATAAATAATTACCTAGTCATAGTGATGGGTTTCCACAGTATACAACTTCTTAGGGGAATGTGACTTGTTCTTGAGTTCAAGATTTTCTTCACATGACTCCTTCAGTGGTTTGACGATCTAATCCTATAGAGGAAAGTTAGTACCTTGTCAATAATATAAATTATATAAGTCTTTCGGATTATTGATGTATTGGAAATAGAAGTCGTTGATTTAGCTTTGTATTAGTTAAAAAATGTGGTAGAAGCATAGTCTGATATGTGAATATACCACAGTGGAATTGGCTAGAGATATTCTTATTTGACGGATGGGGCCCAATGATTAGTAATTTTCTTGGGTATATATGGAATTATAAGATAGGTGTGTATGACCACCTTAGTTAGGTCATCGTGTGATCCTTATGGTTGTTAGCTCACAGGACAAGTGTTTGAATTGTTCATATAAAACTATGTATTTACTTTTCCTTCTGTGATTTATGTTTTTGTTATACAATAGAATGTGATTAAAATATGCTCTATTAGAATATTAAGAGTAGAGCAAGACGTAGCATTAAGTAATCACTAGAAGAAGAGTATTTGGTTAAATAGGAAATGAAGGAGGATGGTATTTAAATACTCATAAAATGGAAGGATGAGTTGGGTGAAGTTCCCTGATAATACAAGAAAATGACATATATGACTGTTAAAGGAATAAGTGACATAGGTTATGTCCTTATTATAGAGGATTTTTATTAAGCTTCTGATGTTGAAAAAAAACAGTGAGATAGAGAGATATTGATTCTTGGATCCTAACCAGTTCAAAAGGTGCCCCAGAAAAATTCCCTAAACAATTGTTTTTTAATACTTTTGTTAGACAGAGAAAAAATTGTAGCATTGATGTGAATTTTAGTACCCAATCATTATTTGTGCATTTGTACCTGATTTCACTTGAGCTCTTATTATACATATGGTTACTTTATGCCTTACATATTCAGTACATTCTTTTGTACTGGCGTCCCTCTTTGGGGATGTTTTTTTCAGGCCACAGGTACAGGTACTCAAGCTAATAAAATCTCTCAATATAAGCATAGCATACTCAACGACCTTTGGTGAGCTCCAGGTTGCTTCAAGGCTTTGCCGAGTCTGCAGTATATTTTTGAGATTATATATTAGTAAAGGGGTATGACGGGATCCTGTCCCGTTATAAGCTAAGTGTCTATCTTCTAGAGGCTTTGTAGACAAAATATCAAAGTAAAGTGTGGTTATTTCTTGTTTCTAGTAATTAAGGCTTCAACGACCTAGCATGTACATTTATTTTGGGCCTATCTATGTTGGTCTTTTATCAAGGTACTTGACCTATACACATCAATTATTTATAGTTATCGTAGGTGCATATACAATAAGAACAATATATAAGTTGGTTCTCTCGGGCATTAGGGCATCGGGTGCCTGCCCGTCTCAATGGGACTTGGGGCATGGCATGAAAGGCCAAAACAAACAGTCCCCTTTAGTTCTTCTCCCAATCCTTATTCCGAATGTTCATTTCCAAGTTACTGTAATAGTAACTTGCAAAAATGAAGCAACTGCCAATGGAAGATGAGAAAGCAAAATGGAAAGATGTATACACAATCGTCGTCCTGGATCCCACACTTGCGTCATATAATTAACATATGTAATGAAACAAAATGTACCAATAGATCCCAACAAATTAAATGTAATGACTCCATATTTGATGTATAACCTATTAGAGTCACGAGTTTAGAATTTACTCCTCGATCCCATACATAATGGTCATGTGTAGTTCCACACATAGTGACAACAAAAAGATTCACATAATAATTAATTGGACAGTGATAAGAAAGACATTGACCATTGGAGGTGTTGTCAATAAGACACGTGATTTCCTAAAGATTTTCTTAAAGTCGTCCACAACTATGGTTGATCCTTGCAAGCACAATAATGTTTCAGCAAATAAGCAATTTTTGGCACACTTAAAACTATTGGATCATCTGATGGCGCTAGGGTGAATGCCTTGGGGCAGTAGTTATTAAACATTTCATCAAACATCTTGTGCGCATCAGCTTTGATTGGGTATTCAGATTGCTTGACATAAATATGAGGCAACGACGAATTGGATATATTGCTTCTTTTACTACAACAAAAATAACTTTTAGCGGCAATAAATATTGACATTAATAAAGAGTACTAAAGTCTTTACCAGCATTAGTTAAGTGTCATTAGAACCAATGTCACGAAAGGCTTTAGGGATAAATACAAAGAGTGCTAATTACTGCTAAAATATATATTTAGCGGGAATTAAGAATTAATTGCCGCTAATGATTATTTTTTATTTAGTATTTGTGGATGCACTTGTGCAAGACATAAAAAAAGTTTATTTGGCTCACTGAAACCTGAAAAAATAGCCTCAAAATGACTTGGGTACTCAGTCAGAGAGGTTACCTGCCAGTGATTGACCAAGCGGCCTTCCAGTGATTTGAGATGTCGTTTATGGAAGAGAATCAACACTTTCGCAGCAAAGTGTTCCCAATCTGCCAATTGCTTGTTCTGAAAAAGCAATCGGTACTACGTTAAAGCCGCTCCATCTAGATAGGATGAAGCAAGATATAACTTGTGGTTTTCTGCATTCTCATAGAAAATAAAGTAGCGTTCTTCCTGAGGATTCCATAACTCTAGATTCTCGCCGGAAAATCATTGAAATTCCACCATTCCAGTTTTACTCGTAGGAAGGTTTCCAACCAACTCGCGTAACGTTGAATGAATTTCCACGAGATTCTTTTACCAAGTATCCTTCAGGGCCATGATTGAATCTTCTATTTCAACAAAGTTTCCTTCACGGTCTTGATTGAATCTTTTATTGTTAGATATATTTTGTCCTCAATTGAAGACCTCTAGATGAAAGCACTAATGAAACAAACCCAAATTCTCAGTACAGATACATAAATATTCTATTCATTGATAACCAAATTATAATATCAACACTTGAAATACAAAGACAAGTACAGAAATAACAAGTAACTAAAGATAGAGATAAGAACAGGGATGAGAAGTTAAGACTCTAGAAAGAAGATGAGAGGAAAATACAGTTTCTTCATAATACGCATATTCTTTCTAAACCGCAGTCGACAACCATATAAACTCTATTCAACCTGGATCCCAAGCATAGCTTGTGTTGGGTTGTCTATTTCTTGTGCCTCTTTGTAGTTTAGCCCTAGGCCCAACAGCTTGGCCAGTCTTTGGGCCATCGGTGTTCACAACAAAGAGACTATATTAAAGGCCACAACGTGTTTCAAGAGATCAAAACAAAGTGAATCTGCTGAATGGACATTGATCATCACATCAATTTTTTATTTCCTTTGGAGAGCATTGGCATCCCCACGAGAGCCATATCAATCGTCGTAACTGTATATATTCATGCACTTTGAAAGCCACTGAACTAAGAACATGACAATAATATTATACAGTTTTATCATTATTAGGGTCTGTTGATTAAATGTCACTCCTACGGTTAGTTTGTTACTTTAATTTGTTTGTACAACACAATTTCTTATTTTATGCATGTTAACTTCTATACCTACAAAAGTAGCTAGCAAAAAGTTCAAGTCCAAACAATATACATAACTTAGACAGAAACAACCAATGGATATTTACAAACTAATTGACAAACCAAACAAAACCAAATAAGAAAAAATTCATAAAAATACACTTAAGTTATACATTCCCCACCCCCGCCGAAAACCCATCCAAAATTGATGGGGGTTTGGCTACCCAAATTGTCTGTTATATACATTTTTTATGGTGTAAAATAATTAAAGAGAATTAGTGTTTAAGTTAGTTTTCGAGTACCGTAATATAATTATTGCATTTATTTACTTTTTTATAGAATTTTAAA
Organism: Solanum paucissectum; assembly: GCA_029582445.1. NCBI lineage: Eukaryota > Viridiplantae > Streptophyta > Magnoliopsida > Solanales > Solanaceae > Solanum > Solanum paucissectum. The sequence goes on along the minus strand of JAJONZ010003931.1, from coordinate 8,083 downwards.
AATTGTTTGTTGTCTACACAAATTAAAGCAGGAAAGTAACTGAATGAATATTAAGGTTGAGACAAAATAAAAAATAATATTTGAAAAGTAGTCATTAAAGTAGATTTAAATTTGGTCCGTTCAGATTAAGAAAAATTTAATAAAATTAAAATATTCTAAAACTTGAAGTGCACGTGCAACCAAAACAATAAAGTAATAAATGTATATTAAAAAATAATAATAACTTCTTTAAAGAAATTTTTTCTCATAAAAAATAGCTCTCCCCATTTTTTATCTACGGTAATAAAATACAAAACAAGTTATCTTAAATAATATTGACAGCAAGATCAACTCTTGCAACAAACTACTTCACCGAATTTACCACGTGAGTAAGACTCTAAACAGTGCTCAACGTACCTATACCACTACTGAACAAGAGTTTCTTGCGGTTGTCTATGCATTTGAGAAATTTTGGGGATACTTTTTAGGCACTAAAGTAATTGTTCAGACTGATCATGTTGCACTCCGTTACGTAATGGCAAACAAGGATGCCAAACCAAGGTTGATAAGGTGGGTACTACTATTGCAATAATTTAATTTTGAGGTCAAAGATAGAAGAGGTTTCAAAAATCAAGTGGCTGACCACCTATCACGATTAGAGGGAAGGGAGGATGACGAGCCTGAGGTTGACATACACGATTCTTTCCCCGATGAACAAGTGTCTGCGATAACTCTCAAACAAACTCCATGGTATGCAGTTTTTTCCAATTACATGGTGTGCGGATTAATGTCGGACGAGCTTAACTTCTACAAACAAAAGAGGTTCATGTTCGACGTTAAAAAGTACTTTTGGGATGAACTATACTTGTTTCGAGAGTGTGCAGATCATATCATTAGAAGATGTGTCCCGGAAGAAGAAGCGGTAGAAATTCTCCATGCTTGTCATGCTTCCCCGATTGGAGGCCATCATAGCGGTGTGTGTAAAGCAACTAAAGTTCTCCAAAGCGGCTACTAGTGTCCATCCCTCTACAGAGATGCGCATGAATTTGTGAAGAAATCCACTGAATGTCAGAAGCAAGGTGGAGTGTCTAGAAGACACAAATTACCCCTTACTCCCATTTTAGAAGTTGAACTATTTGATGTTTGTGGAATAGATTTCATGGGCCTGTTTGTGAGTTCATTTGGTTATAAGTATATCTTAGTGGCAGTAGATTATGTTTCTAAATGGGTGGAAATTGTTGCACTTCCAAATAATTAAGGGAAAAGTGTGGTTCAATTTTTGAAATGCTACATCTTTGCTAGATTCGGTACTCCTCGAGCTATCTTAGTGATGGCGGATCACACTTTTGCAATAAATGGTTTTCATCTGCATTGAGTAAGAATGGAGTGAAACACAAGGTAGCAACTCCATATCATCCCCAAACAAGAGGTCAAGTTGAAGTGTCAAACCGGGAGATCAAAAGTATCTTGGCTAAGATGGTGAATGCTAACAGGACATATTGGTATCGCAAGCTTGATGACGCACTATGGGCATATCGCACTGCATACAAAACTCCAATTGGTATGTCTCTGTATCAGCTAGTTTTTGGAAAGTCTTGCCATTTACCAGTTGAATTGGAATACAAAGTGATGTGGGCACTGAAAGCCCTGAATTTGGACTGGACAAAAACCTCAAAGAGAGAGATGAACAGTTAAACGAGTTGGACGAATTTAGATTCAAAGCTTACGAAAGCTCAACTATCTACAAGGAAAAGATGAAGAAGTGGCATGATGCTAAAATACTTAAGCGAGAGTTTAAGGTGGGAGATTGGGTGTTGCTATAGAACTCCCGACTTAGACTTTTTCCTGGAAAACTCAAGTCCAAATAGTTCGGACCATTTAGAGTGACACGAGTATTCACAAATGGTGCCATAGAAGTTGAGGGTCAAGAAGGACCTGCATTTAAGGTGAATGGGCAACACTTGAAATTATACTTTGGAGAATGCCAGGAGATTTCTTTGATTGAGGTGGTGTACCTGGAAGATACATGAGAGCATTTCCACGTCGTGCCATGATGTTAAATAAGGCGCTTCTTGGGAGGCAACCCAAGTGTTATTGTTTTAAATAATGTGGGTTGATTTTGCAGGAGCAGGATCATGAGAGAAGACAAAGGTGCTCCTGGTGAGTCGCCAAACCAGTTCGGCGAGCACGATTTGATTTGCCTTATGAATCTAAAAAATGAGGCTAAGACTCTGGAAGATTCGGTGGGACACCTTCACCAGTTGGCGTATCGCCGATGCCCTTAGGCGACCCATTTTTCCTTGCCATTTCTATTCAACGTTGACAACGTCGCTCAAGGATCGACCGGTGATGTTCTGAGTTCATTGTGTAGATCGCTGATCTATTCGGCGACCCCTACATTTTTGCCGATCTGCCTTCTTTGGAAGTGCAGTCCACTGGAACTAAGGATGATCTGAAGAACATTAGGCGCATCGCCGAAGCATTCAACGATCGTTTCACTCAGTCGCCAACTGGGCATTTATTGAAGACTCCTCGCTACCCTGCTCTACTTATTTACACACTAGATTGTTTCATTTCCTGTTAGTCTTTATTTATTATTCCTATTTTCTTTTTTTTATGATGATGCCCGCTCTCTATCCACATTGAGGACAATGTGGAATGATTTTGGTGGGGGCGGGGGGTGGAAATTGGTCAGTGAATAGAACGAACCTCCTCCTCTTTATGCCACCTCCTCTGTTTGTGTATGTGGTTGTTCTCTCGCAAATTTGAGTATTGGTTTTGATCAATACCGATGACTTAAATAGTGCTCATAATAAAACAATAATGAATGTGTGGCTACGATGAGGATAAATGAAGTTGCATAGACAATATGTGAACTTTTTGCATCTAGTTGTGACTAGCCAAGTATCAAATCTAGTCTCTTGTGATGAACATTTTACACTAGAAAAAGTGTGGAGTCTTGTTTGTCATTGGTGTCAATGCCTTGTGTGATGACCTTACCATGAACCATGTGTGATGACACCTAGAATTTGCCCCGTTAGTCCGGTTGACTAAGTAATGCAATCTCCTGATATGATCTTAGTCAACTTTAAAGAGTGTGAAACAATTTGACATTATACCTCTTTTTGTGGCGTATCTTGTGAGTGTGTGAACCCCTTTTGAACACCCTTTGAGCCTTAACCCTCTCTTGGAAGATACTTGATGAAAACATTGTGACCTTGTATTGATCCATTACCCATAATCCTCATGATTTGTGGTGTATTTGAACAACCAACTTAGGCCAAAAGACTAAGTTACGGGTATGGTTAAAAGAGAAGGTAAATCAAGGAGTGCAAGAAAGTCCCCTTGACCCATGGTTTTGAGAAAAATGGAACCCCTCCATAAAAAACTAAAAAAAATGTGGAATAAAGTTGTGAAAATACAAAGAAAATGAAGTTTCCAACAGCCCATGGAAAGTGAATAATGGGATGACTTTAGAGCACGAATGAGAAAGAGGAAGAAAAGGAAAGGAAGTGTTGTTCGCACCACATTTCATAAGGACCAAAGTCATTGAGCCTAAATGAACATACCTTTACACTCAGCCCCACTACAAGCCTTGAAAAGACCCTCTTGATCTTGAGTGAGCTGAAACAAATGTTGGTTGGAAAATACAGGCAAACCTATGGGTGAAATCATACATTGTGTTCATCTTTGAGAGTGTGAGCATTGCATTTGATTCCAGAACTTTAAAGTGTTGAACCATTGTGTGTGAATATGGAATCATTCTTTGTGTGAGGGCATTTGAGTACCTTTGTTGAGCTTGAACTTGCATTTGAAGCAAGTACTGTGAGCTTGAGATTCTTTGATATTGGTGAGTCACAACTTGACTCTTTCAGTGCACAATTGATCCTTGCATGAGTAAGTTGAGTCTTTTTGTGTGCATTCATGATTGAGTCTTGTATAGCATTGTTTGAGACATCCCTTTTGAACTGCTGAACTTGAAATTTTACTTGAGGACAAGCAAAAGTTTAAGTTGCGGTGTTGATGAGTCCACAATTTGGACTCATTTAGGGATTTATTTTAACAAAATTAGTGCCCTCAAATGCTTGTTTTGTGCCAATGAATGATCTAAATCCCTGAATTTCATGTATTTGGATTTAGGAACGATGCATGGACACTATTGTTCAAGAAGGGAACAAAGCAAGCTAAAAAAGGGAAGAAATGAAGACGTGATGATCGCCAATGTCATTCGGCGAATCGCCAATGTTATTCGGCGAATAGCCAAATTGCCAAGATACCGCCTAAAGTTACAAAATGTTGGAGCTAAAATGGGGGTGATTTCAGCGAATAGCAACTCTATTCGGTGTGTCACCGATCTATTCAACATGTCCCCGATCTATTCGGCGAAGGATAACCTGGTTGCCAAAAGTGCTAAAGAAGATTCAAGCAAGTGCTGATGGGCGAGATAGAATGAAAGAGGGTGAATCACAGAGTTACTCGGTGATCCTGACCTGGATAGCCTAAAGTTACAGTGGCCAGACCAATAAAAAGTGGAAAATAAAGGCGAGATGAAGAACAATCGGTGAGTCGTCGATCTGTCAGCGATGCCCAACTTACTTCGCCGAGTGGTCTTAAAGCAGTGACACTTTAGACTTGTTTAAATTCGTTTTGGCTAGAGAGATAAAGGCATTCAACCAACGAGAGGAAGAAATTACTTAGAGAGAAAACACTACCAAAGGCTTTTCCTGGTGATTTTAGCAAGATTTTCTTAGAGATTTTGTAATAGAGAAGAATTTTAGTTGTTTCCCTCATATAATTCTCATTTTGTACTCAACTATGGGAGTGAGGATGGATGTTGATTTTTCTATTTTCTATATGAGTGGCTAAAACCCTTCTCTTGGGGATTTGACCATGAAGCAAATTGTTGAGTTTTGCTAAGTGGGTATTGTTGAATTGCAAATAATGGGGTTAATTTGAATTGGGTATGAGTTGCTGCTACGTTTTGAAGTTGTTTTGCATATTCAGTGTAACAAGTTTAGTGTTGTGAGCTTTCAAGAGAGACCATTCTTTACTACTAGATGTACTTGTGAAAGTGGAGTCGTTTATTTTTCCGGCAAAATTTGTGATACTTGATTGTGAGGTTGATTTTGAGGTTCCCATCATCCTAGGGAGACCATTCTTTACTACTAGGCACGTCTTGGTCGTTATGGAGAGAGGGCAGATGAAGTTCTGATTGAATAGTGAATAGGTAACTTTTAATATCTATAGGTCCATGAAGCAGGAAAGCAATCTCAAGTCAGTGTCAGTGGTGAATTATATTGTGGAGCGAGGTTCTGATATGTCTATTGAAGGGAGGTTGGGTGTTGATGCACTGGAAACGATAATGATGAATTTTAAGGGTAATGGTATTAAAGACTATGATGAATTTGTCGCCGCACTTGATAGGTACGAATTCCGTTCCAAACCAATGAAATTGGAGTTAGATATGAAGAATTGCAACTCTCCACCTGCAAAACCGTCTATGGAAGAGGCTCCAAAATTGGAGCTCCAGGCTCTACCATCGCATTTGAGGTATGTATTCTTCGGGAGATATGGTACTTTACCGGTAATCATTGCGGCCGATTTGAGTGATGCGCAAGTTGAGGCATGGATTTCTATGTTAAAGAGGTTCAAGAGGGCGATTGGATGGACTATTGCGGACATTATTGGGATTTCTCCTGGCATTTATTCTCATAAAATCCAACTCATGCCGGATAACAAGCCTAGTTTCGAGCACCAAAGGAGATTAAATCCGCCTATGCAAGAGGTAGTGGAAAAGGAAATCATCAAGTGGTTGGATGCGGGAGTCATATATCCTATTGCAGATAGTAGTTGGGTTTGTCCTGTTCAGTGTGTTCCTAAGAAAGGTGGGATTACTGTGGTGCCTAATGCAAAAAATGAGCTTCTACTGATGTGACTAGTGAATGGATGGAGAGTATGCATGGACTACTGGAAATTGAATGCTTGGACAGAAAAGGACCACTTCCCTATGTCGTTCATGGATCAGATACTGGACCGCCTTGCTGGTAAGTATTGGTATTGCTTTCTTGATGGTTATTCGGGCTACAATAAGATCTCCATATCTCTGGAAGACCAAGAGAAGACTACTTTCACTTGCCCTTATGGGACTTTTGCATTCAAATGGATGCAGTTTGGGTTGTGTAATGCTCCAGCGACCTTCCAGCGTTGCATGATGTCGATATTTTAAGATATGGTGGAGGACACTATTGAGGTTTTTATGGATGATTTCTCTATGGTAGGTGACTCTTTTGATGGTTGTCTGATGCATTTGGCTGAGGTACTAAAATGGTGTGAAGAGTGCAATCTTGTGCTCAATTGGGAAATGTGCCACTTCATGGTGAAAGAGGGGATCATTCTGGATCATCAAATTTCCAAGAAGGGTATTGAGGTTGATAGAGCTAAAGTTGAGGTAATAGAAAAGCTTCCACAACCTATCTCTGTTAAAGGTGTAAGAAGTTTTCTTGGGCATACATGCTTTTATAGGAGGTTTATCAAGGGTTTCTCCAAAATTGCATACCCATTGTGCAAATTGTTCGAAAAGGAGTGTAAGTTTAATTTTGATGATGCTTGTCTGAGAGCATTTGGAGAGTTGAAAGCAAAGCTAGTTTCTGCACCTATCATTATTTCACTGGATTGGGGGCAACCATTTGAAGTGATGTGTGATACGAGTGGAGTGGCGCTTGGTGTGGTATTGGGACAGAGGCGAGAGAAGATTCTTCATCCTATTTACTATGCCAGTAAAGCTCTGAATGTGGCGCAGAAGAACTATATGATGACTGAACAGGAACTCCTTGCTGTGGCTTTCGAATTCGAGAAATTCCGATCCTACTTGCTTGGTACTATGGTCACAGTGCATACTGACCATTCTACATTGAGGTATCTGATGGCTAAAAATGATGCAAAACTGAGGTTGATTAGATGGGTATTGTTGCTGCAACAATTCAATTTTGAGGCAAAAGATAGAAAGGGGAAAGAAAATCAAGTTGCCAATCATTTGTCCAAATTAGAGGAGGAAGCACGCTCAAGCTAGGAGATGGGGCTGAAATTAATGATGCTTTTTCAGATGAACATGTATTGGCTGCTTTTCATGATCTTATTCCTTTTGGTTCGCAGACTTTTCTAATTACTCGGCAAGTGATCTGGTTCCATCAAAGTTATCTTTTCACCAAAGGAAAAAGTTTATGCATGATGTGAAGAAGTTCTTTTGGGATGAGCCTTATTTGTTCCATATTTGTGCTGATGGGATTATTCATCGATGTGTGCCTGAGGTTGAGATGATGAGTATACTAGAGGCGTGTCATTCATCGCCTATTTGTGGGCGTCATAGTGATATTCAGACTGCTCATAAAATCATGCAGTGTGGGTATTGCTGGCCTACCATCCACCAAGATGCTCATGATTTCGCCAAGTCTTGTGATGCCAAAGAGAAGGAGGAATTTCAAAGAGGCAAGAGCTACCTATGAATCCGATAGTGGTGATTGAGTTGTTTGATGTATGGGGTCTTGACTTTATGGGTCTATTTGTGAGTTCACATGGGATGAAGTATATTCTTGTTGCGGTTGATTATGTGTCGAAATGGGTGGAAGCAATTGTGCTTTCAAACAATGAAGGGAAAAGTGTCACCGCATTCCTGAAAAAAAATATCTTCTCCAGATTTGGTACACCTAGGGCGATTATCAGCGATGGAGGTTCCTACTTTTGCAATAAGTTATTCAAGGCGTTGCTAGAGAAATATGGAGTCCATCACAATGTAGCCACTCCTTACCTTCCGCAGTCTAGTGGGTAAGTTAAAGTGTCAAACAGAGAGATAAAGCAAATCGTTGCAAGGATTGTGAATGCAAATAGAACTGATTGGTCAAGGAAGCTTGATGATGCGCTATGGGCCTATCGCACCTGTCACGACCCTGGAGCACCCCCATGTCGTAACAAGGCGTACTCGACCCCAAAGGGGTCTTATACAAACCACATAGTCATTCATTGCATTCAATAATGAAAATAGTGCGGAATGAAAAACTTATTTACATCCACACATTCAAACTTCATTAAAACAACTTTAAAAACACAC
>JAJONZ010003930.1:0-29601 GCA_029582445.1 Solanum paucissectum | reverse complement strand
AAAAAAATAGATACATTGATTTTATCCGTTACAAATTGAAGTTCCCTTAATAAAAAGGGTAAATATTAGATTGTTTTACTAACGATAAGAGTATGAACGAATCAAAAGCTGAATATTGGATAAAATTAAATTGTTATACTAACAATAAGAATATGAATGAACCAAGAACGTCAAGCGAAATTAAACAATATCCAACCACACAAGAGAAATTTTGACATTTTTACTACAATTAGTTCCATCAACTTTGTGTACTGAATTTGTGGTCCTAGAACTAGATCACACCTATAAAATTTATTTCTTAGTTTTTTTTTTTTTTTAAAAAGCAAGAATATATAATAAGTAGAAAAAAGTTGGAAAAAGTTGTCATCTTTGGCCTACCAATAATAAAATGAAATGAAGCCATGTCTTTTCTATGTTTAGTTTAATTATTTGTGGGTCAGAAGTTTGTTGTTTAGGAGTTATGTTACGTAAATTGTCCGTTTTGATGCAATAGATCTTACTGATTTATCTTCAATGTTATGTTATATTAAGATCAAAATAGTGTGTATATATATTATGCTTATTTTTCTGTTCCTTTGTGACATAGAATTTGCTTAAGATTTCATATTTGTTCATTCTTCGAAAATTTTGCTAGTCGAAAAGTTAAGTATATTAGTAAAAAAAAAAAAGACTAATGAAAGTAATATTAGACTAAAAGTTTAACGATGCCAAATTAAATAATTTTGAATAGTCTAAAAGCAAATTTGATCCTTTTTTCATTTTTATCGACAAAAGCATATGTCTTTAGGAATATAGGAAAAAAGAAATGTTCCATTTCCACTTTTTTTTTTAAAACAATTAATTAATGAATCAATTAGTAGATATAACAACATTTATATATCTCTTTCATATAAACAAAAAAGAGGATTCCCATTTATCAATGGCAAAGAGAAATGCAAGGCTAATTTAAAGTATAGTCCATTATTATTTATGTTTCTATCTTACTTAACGTAGAAGGGTAGATTGTCTACGTCCGTGTTATTTTTCTTCGAATTTTGTTGATACAAAATGCTATACATCGAACTATTTTTATTTTTATTTTAATGTTGAAACATTATTGAGGACAAATTTTTGCCACGAAACAACATACTAGGATGCCACGTTTTGGTGATGCAATTAATGAAGAAATTAAATAAAAAATGGACAAAAACTAAAAAGCATGTTATTATTATAGGATTTAAAGACACCACATGGGATGTAATTAATAAATTAAACACATTTAATTGTACGATAAGTACTCAAAAATCAAACCTTTCAAATTAATTACCTCCCTGTCCTTTGGAGATGACTAATTCCCATTTCTAAATGTAACAATCTATAAATAAACCTGGTTTGGTCCTTGTAATATTTTTCTAAGCTCATTTAACTTTTATTTAACTAATAAAATGTGTGTTTTTGTGCCCCTTTATATATAAGAATTATGTCATATTTAGCAATTTTTTGTATTATATCAGTATAAAAAATGGAGTAACAATACAAATTTAATATACACTACGTCAATAATTGAATGATAACACTTAATAATTCATTAAATTAGTGAATATTCATGTAGTTTGAACGATCAATATTAGTGCACCTATCAATTGATTGAAGGTTAAATTTTCTTAATTGGAAATTAAAATTTATCGATATTTATTAAAGAGCTAAAAGTGCTAATATCCCTTCGTTCTTATACACTTTAATCGGGTGATTTTTGGTTAAACATATTACACCTTCGTTATGCATTATATTCTAAATGATGTATGGATTTTGACAAATTTAATGAATTCTTAAGTGATAATCATTCAATTATCAATATAATTACCTTAAACAATTACTATAAATTTGTATTATTACACCATATTTGAGGATAATATAATTCTAAAAATAATCTAAATATCATATACTTCCTACATATAGCTAGGGACCAAAAACTACACCTTTTAGTTAATTAAATGTTAAATGTGCTTCATAATATATTATGAAGATCAAGTTAGAATTAATCCATAATTGAGGGCCAGAAGTGTAATTATCCCTTCCATTAATATATGAAGTGACAAAACCTAGTGAATTTTTCTAAAGATGCATTTTAATTTGATTGAAATGTTTCAACTAATTTACTACCTAAAACAAAACAAAAAAACTTGCTAATTTTTTTTTATAGAGTTAGACTTTGAATATCACCAAATTTTTGCACTATAAGACTCAATGAAAATATATCTATTTTGAGCTCGACTAATTTGAAATAGTGTCAGAAAGTTCTATCCTAAGATAAAACGAGTTTGAATTCAAAATCTCTAATTAAAAATTAAAAAAAAAGTATATTTACAATTTTATCACAACATGTAATAGTTAATTAATGTAATAGATATCACATTTTTTTTCTTTTCTTTTATCACATAAAGTACTCCCTCTAATGAACTTAATAATATAGTCTATTTTATGAATATGAAGCCTTATAGTTGAAAATAAATGTTGTACCAAAAATCTTAAATTCTTGATAAATCAATATATTGTCTTTTTCTTTTGGTACAAATCTAAGATTATTAATTGTTATCTCAAGTGTTATACTCCTTTTATTTACCCTTTTATAGCTATTTAATATTCAAATGTACTTTTTTTCCCCAACCAATCATTTTTTTTTGTACTTTTTATTTTCTCTTTTACCGATCGTACTTCACTCTATGCAATAGATTTTCTCTTCGCAAAAAGATCGAAGCATTTTATATTTAGAAACAGTTTAATTTTAATTTTTCATTTTGATGTTATACATTCATAAAATTTTGGTCATATAATCGCATGATATGTTTAAAATTGTATGTTTCAAAAGTTTATTTTTAAATTTCCGACTTATTAAACAGGTTCACATATGTCTGAAATGAATTGAGTACTCTTTCTGTCTCAAAATAAATATTTTTTTTCCCTTTTTAAGAGTTAATTTTGGTTAACATTCGAAGCTTAAATTGGATAGATTTTGAAAATCAAAATTTAGTCATTCAAAAACTATACGAAATATATTGTATATAAATTGCAATTTTACTCACGTCAATATAATTTAACAAGTACATTTTAAACTATTGGTCATCTTTTCATATACTTTGAATTTTATGAAACAAAAAATGATAGATAATTTGAGACGGAGGAAGTAATTAAAAAACATAAATCATTAATAAACAAACACATAAAAGTCTTGGGTAGTTGCATTATTTGTTATCTTGAGCCTCCATTTCTAACCATTAATTGCTAGTCGAAAAGCAAAACATATTGAACTAGAATATAGTAATTATTTTTAGAGTATGTCAAAACCTAGTCAAAAGGCTATTACTAGAAGAGTGCTATTTTTTGTTACTTTTATTTTTGTAAATTATGAAAAAATAATTACTTTAATTAAGTGATTATCTATCATTGTAAGCATTTATTTTCATAGTCACCAAATTTTCAAGATTGAACTATATTTTTGAACTAATACATAAGTGCATTTACTTTTACTAAAGAAAGAAAATATAGACTTACTTGTTATTGGCTAAAAGTATGCAACTTACTTGTCCTTGGAAGTTAGGAAGTCATTTTCTATAGAAAATATTGTTATGAAATCGATGAACCGAAAAGAAAATCGAAGAGAGAATAAATGATAATGTACTCATCGATATAAATAGGAATTGATGATGGATAAATCTTGTAATTAAATAACTATATTCGTTGTTAATTTTATTTAGTGATGAATTATCATGAAATTTTGATAGTATCACTAAATAAACTCAGTTGTTATTATGTATCTAATTTAAGTTCGTTATAAAAATTCATAAACTCTAGATATTAAAGCCATCTCTTATTATATATCAATAGTTTTCTAAACTGGTAATTGTTAGTCAAAGAACAAAACATTGTACTAGATATATTATTTAGAATTAATATGTCAAAAGCCTACTCAAGGGCTATATTAGAAGAGTTAGAAAGATCTAAAGAGTGAATATTTTTGGTTACTTTTATTTTGTAAAAATTAAATATATAAGTGATATTGATCATATTATTATACTTGCTAAAAGTATGCAACTTATCCCTAAAAATATGTGTTCTATAAATTTATATTGTTACTTCATGTTTGACGATAATTATATATATGACTCTAAAATAGTCTAGATATAATATATTTCCTACTTAAAAGAAGTAAAAATATATATTTAAATTATTTGAAGATTAAATATACTTAATTAGATATCCTTGACATAAAAATATTATTATATATCCCTAAAAAAAATTAAAATATACAACTTCCATCATATCAAACAAACATTTGAATGATACAATCAACATATATTTTCAAATTGAGAACACTAGAAAATAGTGCAAAGCTTGTATACATGAGCAGATCTAGCTAACCTTTGATTGACTTGGTTACGATTTACATGAATTCAAAAGTTTTTGCTAAAACTCTATTTATTATAATATAACAAGATAGAACTAAAATTTTCAAAAATTTCGTTATTAATATGTCACTAAATTGCTCGTATCCAAAGTAACTTTTTTATAATCCTTTGTTAATCTGTGTTGAATAAGATCAACGATAAATATTATTATTTAGCCACAAAATTTATTTACCGGTAACATATATACATATTTAAATGTGAATTTTCATTCATTATTACATATTAACTTAATATAGAAAATCATAAACTTCAAATCTCGAATTCATATCCGTGCAATAGTTTTTAGGTGATGCTGTTAATTGCTCTAGTACAAAATTAGTTCACCGACATAACGTGTATGGTTTAAAACAATTGGCTATATATATTTATGTGGACATTTGTAGTTTTGCACAAAGTCATATCATATCATATTAATTCATTAGCAACAATTTTTTATATTTTATTTATATATCTTTTTTCTTCTTCTTCTTCTTTACTTCACCAAAAATTCTTCAAACAATTCAATATAATTCTTTTTTTTTAAAAAAAATGGTACATTCAAAGAAGTTTAGAGGTGTGAGGCAACGCCATTGGGGTTCTTGGGTTTCTGAAATTAGACACCCCTTGTTGTAAGTTAATTCTTTCATGAATATTATTTATCTTACTAACGAGTCGAAATGACAAAATGATTGAATTTCAGCCACTTATATGAATACATTTTTCATATAGATATATAACATCTCTCTTTTTCAATTTCCTTGCTCTTATCTTACTCAACTTATCAATGTAATTACAATGTATATTGGGGGATGGGATATGGGAGATTAACTATTTATATGTATACACTACCAGAAATCAATCAATTTTTGTCGGAAATATCTTTTTTCGACGGACGACTGATCATGAATATGACAAAAGTCATTTTCTCACGTAAAATTTAATTTTGTAGAGTCTTCATAACACTTTATCAGAAATTTGACCTTTCAATCACTAGTGTTTTTTTTATTATATCTAAAGTCACTTTAATATCATAGAACAATAGTTTTCTGACTTACTATTATAGCGAATAAATATTAATAATCATGATTGAAATTAACCCAAACTATGTTTTTTTTTCTTTTCTAATTATGTGTTATAGGAAAAGAAGGGTATGGTTAGGGACATTTGATACCGCTGAAGAAGCAGCAAGAGCATATGATGAAGCAGCAATATTAATGAGTGGAAGAAATGCAAAAACTAATTTTCCAATAACACAAGATTTGGATAATAATAAAGATGTAAAGGCTAAAGATCAAGAATCATCATCATCATTTTCATCACCAAAAGCTTTATCTGAAATACTTCATGCCAAGTTGAGGAAATGTAGCAAGGTGAGCATATTTTAAAAAGAATAATAACCTTTTTATTTCTGAAAATAATTTAACTTCAAAAAATTTATCCCATCTTTAATCACATGACTTTATAGCCACAAAAATATCATAGCACATTTTGATAACAAGTTTCAAAAAGCTTTTATTGAAGAATATTATATATTATCCCTTTGTTTCAAATGATGTGTCATATTAATTTCCTTATTAATTAACCTGTTTCAGAAATAGTGTCACTTTATGTATTTAGTAACTCTTTAATATTGTCACTACTAGAAAATCACTAAACGAATTTGGCTTGTCGATAACATTTTCAAGAGGTAATTTTACATGGAAAATCACTTACTGATCCATATACTTCAAACATATTATATATATTATTTTCATATAAAGTTATTTATAGTGAAATTAATTAATTTTTGTTTTTTTTTAATCATATAGGTACCATCACCATCTCTCACTTGTTTAAGGTTGGATATTGAAAATTCACACATAGGAGTTTGGCAAAAACGTGCTGGCCCTTCTTCTGATTCAAAATGGGTAATGACAGTTGAACTTCAGAAAAAAATTAATCCCAAAATTAATGATGTTCATGAAGGAAAATTAAATAATGATAATAATAATAATAATAATAATTCCAAGAATAAGTGTGATGAAATAGTTGAAGGTATAAGTATTAGAAGTGAAATGGATGAAGAAGAAAGAATTGCTTTGCAAATGATTGAAGAATTGCTTCAAAGATGATAAAAAGGAAACAAAATCGCGATGGGCAACTTCTATTGCTAAACAATAAAAATATGTTGATGCTGATCCTATTTAACGATGGATTATCTAACGGTGGATTTCAAAGCTAATTTCTATTTCTATAGTAGATAACTTACATTGTCTAATGTTTGCTTAATTATCATGTAATGTGTGATTAATTTTATGTTATTAGTTTGATTTCTAATAATAATTTGGGCTAGAAAAGGGCCTATGTAAGTAGTAGTAGTATTTATTTTTTTTATAGAAAGAAACAAGTTACTAAAGTTGTATATCCTTTGTGTAGACAAGGTAAATCAACAATATTGTCATCTTCTAAAAAAAAAATTAAAAAGAAGTTTGATAAATAAAATATCTTGATTGTATATCATTTATCTTAGTATTATTTTTTGTATTTTATTGGTGGTTGTAGTGTGGATTGTATTGCTCTTAATTTCAATCAAATATTTCCCCTCTTGATTTTTAAACAAATCAACATAAAAAGTACTATATATTATTTTTTGTTATAACAAGTTATTTATAATTTTTAAAGGTTACTATATTAGAATTAATATATATTTACGTATCATTAATTGGGAATGCAAAAAATTCTATTGAAAAAAGAATTTTAATAATGTATACCGGTCAGAATGACAAAACGAATCTCCAAGAACAAAATGAAACAGAATAGAACATAAACTTTTTTTTTCATTTTTTTAATTTAATATTTGATACTTATATTAATGTTTCGACTAATTTGGATACATTTAATTACGTAGGGTCTATTTAAAAGGAAAGATTGGTAGGCTAATCTCATTAATGTATATGTGACATTGATATAATTGCTATTTAATCATTAATTAAATATTGATTGTACCTTTCATGGGTTGTCAAAATCTGTCAAAACAATTTCTGTAATTAATTATAAATTAATTATTATTTAGATACGTCATCCTATCTTTTACCCCCACGATTTTAGAACATGTTTGACATTGTTGCTAAAAATAGCTTATTTTTAGAAAAACTTTTTTAAAATGACTTTTTTAAAAAATGCTTTTGAAAAAAAAAAACAAATTGTGTTTGGCTAATTCATTTGAAAAGTGTTTTTCATAAGCAAATTATGTTTGGATGATCTTTTTAAAAAAAGTGTTTTTGAGAGTCAAATTACAAAAAAAAAAAGGTACTTATAATATTAAAATTATTTTATAGAGAAAAACTATTTTAAATATCTATTATAAAAATTAATTAAATCTTTATTTTTATTAAATTAAAATGTACATGTTTAAATTTTCAATCAATAATATACCTTTTTTGGGAGGTTGAAATCTTTAAGAATTGTAATGTTCTTTTAACGATATTGTATAATAATGATAATGGTTTTTCTTTTCACGTGTAGAAATTATAATGCTGAAAGGATCATTATATTTTGGTATAAACTTTATACATTTTGGAAATAGAAATTCACCTATGCCCTATATTCGGATAATTTACACCAGAAAGTTGGTCCTATATTGGGGTAAATTACTTTCTAATCAATGTGACTTCGTACTCGTGAGACTCAAACCCGGTCCTTTTGATTAGAGATTAAGATGTATTTATCACTCCACGACTATCGTTATTGGTCAAGTGACTTAGGGTTGCTAGCTAGAACAAGAAAATTTGAAAAAATTAAGAAAATGAACTAGCTAAGTAGGTTTATTTAATTATATCTACAATCAAAACAAATTCTAAGTCAAATCCATAAACATATAATTAATATAATTGTCTATGTTATGTGCAATATAATTTCTAACTACTATAGTTGAAAGTGAACTAGGTAGGTTTAATATTTTATTTTTATGCTCTACATTTGCTCTTTAATTATCAAAGACTAAGGGATGCATTAATTTTATTTTATTTTTAAAAGGCCTTAACTTCTAATGCTATGAAATATCACCATCGTTATTCATTACTAATTCATTATTGAACCTGTATGTAGAATATGCCAGGAATTGTCAATAATTAGTCTCAATCTTATTGAAAAGTCATAAAAAATAAAGTACAATTTTTGTATGAAAAGTCATCAATCATAAAAGAAAACTTTAATGTACATGTGTGAAAATAATATAATTACCTTAAAAAATAATATGCATACTTGATTTCATTATTCTTTATTTGAGTCGAGGATTTTTATCGAAAATAATTTATCTACCTTCATACGATAAAGGTAAGGTTGCGTACATTCCATCATCTTCAAACCCATTGATGAAATTATACAGGATATATGATATTGTTATTTTTGTTAAAAATAATATGTATATATACAATAAATAAAAAGAGATCGCTTGAATGTATGAAAAGTATATATCGATTTGAACCACGAATTAAAACTTTAATAAAGCCACTATAATAATTTTAGAGCTAAATCTGCGATTTTAAAAAGTGAATTGTGACTATAGATCGATACTATTTAAACAAGTCATGGATATGACACGTGTGGTACATACATTATGTTTTGGCTTAAATATTCAGGACCATTTACAGGGGAGAATAAGACAAGTTTATTTTATGAGTAATTAAGATATAAAGAATTAATTTTGGGGACACCAATTTTAGTTTTACCATTTACAATATATTATAATAATTTTTATGGTCCCTCTATTTATTTCTGCACTAATTGGAAAACCTCTTTTTTCTTTTTAGTTTTCCACCCTCGTTTGGTATCGGAGTATGATCAAATTTAAACGTAAAAAATATTTTACGAAAAAGGTAAAGCATTCTCTATAAAAAAGAATATCATATTTCGAATTTCAAACATGAAACCTCTTATCAAAGATGAAAAATACTACTGTATACTTACCACTCATCACAATCTGTATTGAATGGGAAAACCTCTTAGTCTACTAGTACAAGCATTTTACGAAAAATATATCTTAGGTATATTTAATCCAAATCAACCCTTAAATTTCAAGTACTCATATGGTTTGTTGACTTTACGTATAAATACGTTCATAGTACCCGAAACACTAGGATGATCCAATAGTTGTGAATTGATGTAAACGTTTCTAGCTAGAGACGGTTCCAAAATTTCAACTTGATGAATTTTCAATCTTAAAAGTTTTTTTACATTGGACTTATTGTACTTTTGAAATTTTGCGCACTACGCTCACCTCATACATATTTACAGAGCTAACACATGTAAGTTCCCCGAACATCGATCGTGAGTAAATGGGCTGAGCCCAAAAATTGGAATTAGATAATACA
Source organism: Solanum paucissectum (assembly GCA_029582445.1). NCBI lineage: Eukaryota > Viridiplantae > Streptophyta > Magnoliopsida > Solanales > Solanaceae > Solanum > Solanum paucissectum. The sequence continues at coordinate 19,826 of JAJONZ010003930.1, read as the reverse complement.
AGCCCATTATATTTCATAATAGTAATTTGTTCATTAGATGCAAGAAAGGCCCAATTTACAAAAATCCAGCCCAATACATGTAGAAACTGGGGGCCCAAATATTGTTGGAGACCCAATTGAAGTTTGAGAGTTTACCTTTTTTTTTTTTCTTTTTTCCAAAGAATAATTTTTTGTTTCTAGACAATTGGTTACAAAGACATGACAAGTTTACATTTTATTTTTGGTAAGAGCATGACATGACAAGTTTATTGATTATATATATATATATATAATGTAATTTAACTGGTTATAATAGCGAGTTATTACTTTATTCCCAAAGTTATCGTTTCAAATTTGATATAGTTATCTTTGTGTGACATATAACTTACGGGTTTAAGCCATAAAAGAAGTCACTAATGTTTGCATTACATTAGATTGTCTATCTCATGCTTCTGGAGGTGTTGAGGTCATTCTCTGGACCCTGCTAACGTGGAGTCATGGAAGCAGTCACTAATACTTGCATTAGAATAGACTGTCTACATCATACTCCTTAGGGCAGCCTAATGCTTAAATCATCCCGTGTAAGAAGGGTCACACCTTAAGGAGTGTAATGTAGACAACTTAATAAGCAATATTGACTATTTCCACGACTCGAACTCGTGATTTGTGTATCAAAATAATATAGAATTTGTTGTCTTTTTCAATAAACTGTTGTCTTTTTTCTTGAGAAAAGACTGAATAAACTGTTGGAAAATCATTAGTTGGTAGTTGAAAGGTCGTTATTGCAATTTGCAACTAAACAGAGAAGTGAAGAAAAAAAAAACGTAAATGTTAGATAAGTTGATAACTTAGAATAATAATAAAACAATATGGTCCAATGTCCATTCTTACTTTCTCCTATGGCATAGTATCCTAATAGGGATAATTACATATTTTGATCCCTAAATTATTACTAAAATTTAATATTAGTCCTTGAGATATTTCAATAAGTATATAATCTTATATTAAATAAAATGTACACTTTTAGTCCCTTAATTATACATCAACTATGATCGCCTAGAATTATATTACACATTCCGCTATGTTATTTGTTGTCTCTACGACCGCCAAAGCTTACCCTCGCTTGGATATTGAGTGGATTGACCCAAAAAGAGATCTAGTTATCAAATAATTGAGCAACTGAGAACATGAATATATTTACTTGCAAAATTTAGTTGTCATTCTTGAAAACAACAGTCTAACAAATTATGATCAGTTCAATCCATTATATTTAGCAGAAAAATAATATTCCTTGTCAAATGACAAATATTGTGAGAATCGAAATAAATATTTATATATATATATTAATTATAGGGACTAAAATTGCAAAATTCCCCTCCAATAATAATATGAAAAATTTAAAAGTGGCTTATTTCTTGCTTTTCTCTAGTGGGGTTAAAGCTCACAATTTTTTTATCAAATAAAAAAAAAAAATAGAAACAAAGGGAATTAATTAAAATTAAATCAAGGAATATGCTTTGGGGCTTCTTTTATTTTCCATCACTATTTAATTCTCATCCTATTAAATTTATGCACGTTATATTATAAAGAAAGTTCCATGAGGATCTTTAGAGAACATGTCAAATGGATAAAGCATAAAATTTCATTAATCTAATCCAACTTGTTTTTTTCATAGATATGGTGTTACAAGAATTTTTATTTTTTAAAAAAAAATGCAAAATAAACAATTTTTAATAAGGTGATTTAGTAGTTAACTTGACTCGAATAATCAACATCACAATTTACGTGACATATTTTTAGTTCTTTAAAAAAAGAATGACATACTTTTTAAAATTAAGAAATAATTGACTTTATATTTCTTATTTTACTTTACGTAAATAGTATGATATGTTCAAGATCACATATTTCAAAAGTCAAATAGCAATACATATATTATGATATGATTTAAAAACTTCAAAAACATTCAATTTTTTTCTTAAATTTCTTGTTAATTCAATTTATATCGCATAAATTGAAAAAGAGAGTATTTATAAGCTTTTGGAATTCATGATGATTCATTTTTTGAAAAGATTTTTAAATTGGTCTTAGTTATCATTTGAGTGGAGTTAATTAATCCTCACTTAACTAGCTAAATATCATTACTAGCTACAATTTACAAGATCATGCCCTTTTAACATCAATATGTCTGTCTATCCCCCACCCACCTCTTTCTTTTTATTTTTTTATTTTTTATTTTTTTGCTGTCTTATCAAGTTTGATGATGTTGAAGCATAGAAATACTCCATTAATACAACAATCCAAGTTTTTGTATATTTAGCTCTATGAAATGTATCTGTCTAGAGATAGCTCAATACATGTTTTTATGATCTAGTGATATTTTTTAAGTCACATTCATAAGTGTTTTTTTTTCATGGGGTGTCTGCTATTTGTTCTAGAGCTCAGTTAATTTAATTTCGTATCGAAAAATCCCACTTTGAAAGCAAAATACTTCCTATCAAAGGTAATTTCACGTAAAATCATTAATTAAGTATAGTAAAATAATTATACCACTCCACCGCGACCATTGATGAGGATCACATTCATATGAGTCAAACAAAGGATCTTTTGCCTTTTGAAGTATTTAGTGTCTCAAGCATGACTCAACATATACTAAAAAACTATATATCATTTGATAATTGAATTTGAAGGGTCGTTTGGTTTTGGGCCCTGTGGCACTATATAGTAATTAATCTTTAACATAAAATAATACAATATTTAATTGACGATAAAAAAACAAGTAATTCATATATAACAATCAGTGGCAGAGCCACCTTAGAATGAGGGGGTCATCCGACCCCCCTTCTGCGAAAAATTATATGATTTATACATGGTTAAAATAATTTTTTAAGTATATATAATAGATGTCGAACCCCCTTCGGTTACTTCGTATGTCTATTTTTTTAGATTTTAAACCCCCTTATTGAAAATCCTGGCTCCGCCACTGATAACAATACATTCAATATTAAGGAAATAAGACATCAATTTCTATGAGGAGAAGAATTCTCTAATTATTCGATCAGAATATCAAGATTTTTTTCTATTGATAGTTTATTATTCTAACCAGACAAAATTATCGACTATTATGAATGACATACTTGAAAACCATTAAGAAAGTATTTGCATAATATTTTTTTTCATATTAATTACATCATAAATATTCGTGGTACAACTAGTAATTGAACCAAAAAAGAATATAACCTTTATTAAAGGGGAGAATTTTATAATAGTACCAAAACAATGGATTATGCTTCTTTTTTTAAGCATATACTCTAACTAGATACGAATCCTATCTTCTCTTGGGAATTGCCAAAATGTCAAAGAAGAATAGTCAATAACATCAAGTTATAACTAATGAAAAAACAAATCTAGATTATTACGATGAGATGAATAGAATTGTTTCATCATTTTTAATCGTAAAGTTCAAGTTCAGATATTAAATATGAATAAAATCTTGTCAGAGAGTGTTTTCTCCTTATATATACTTACTACTGTTGCTTAAATTTGAATTAATCAGAGTAAAATATATTGATATCGGACGGAGGAAGAAAAAAAACTTATGCAAAAATGAATTGTTACGTAGAATTCTAATTTTACCCTTTAAAATAGAAAATTTGGTCTATTGTTGAATTTTTATTTTTATTTTTAATAAAAGCTATACGCATATTCCTCAAGCTTTGGAATTATACCATTCTTCTTAATTAAAAAAATAAATCTGTGGAGGATATTTAATCGGCTCGGCTTCTAGATCATCTCTAGCTACGAGCCGTCACTGTAATACATACGTCACCATTTCAGACACGACAAACATGAAGAGCCACCACTTTGTACAAATGAAATATTATTTGTTTAGGACGTATGATCACGATCATTTTATTTAAATAAGGGCAAAAAGGACAAATATATTCTCGAACTATCGTAAATGGTATGCAGATATTATTCATCATACTTTTAAGATATTGGTGTTCCTGCCATTCAAAAGCTAGAGCATATATGCCCTTTACTCTAACGAAAGACTAAATATGGACACGTGACACAATCTTATCCGTCGATCCGATATTTAATAAATGTCGGGTCGGTGGATCAGATTATGACACGTGTTCCTATTTAGTCTTCCGTTAGTATAAAATGTATATATGCTCTAGTTTTTTTACGGCAATGATACCAATGTTCCAAAAATATGACGGAGGGTATATGCATGTTATTTACGATAATTCGAGGATATGTTTCTCCTTTTTCCCTTTAAATAATACTCCCTCCGTCCCATTTTATGTGAGGTACTTTGATTCGGCACGAAATTTAAAAAAGAAAGGAAGACTTTTAAAATTTGTGGTCCAAAATAAATGATAGAAATTTGTGTGGTTATAAATCATTTCATTAAGGGTAAAATAGACATTTTATAGTTAAATTATTATTTAATATAGAAATGTGTCATTCTTTTTGGGACTGACTAAAAAGAAAAGTAAGTCACATAAATTGGAACACACGGAGTAACAATAATATACCCATTGAGATTTTATAAATGAATTTGAGAAGAATATATATATTTTCGATACATTCTCAACTCGCAATAACTTATTTAAATAAAAAAACATGTAAATTTTTTAAATTATATTTCAATATATATATATTTTTTTTATAATTGAAATTGATAGGACTATATAAGACAGAGTATGATAAGCTATATAGCTCACCAGCTTCAAATATTAACTAACCGCCACGTCACGGTTACCCAAATCAAAAGGGCCCCACCAACAGCCTACTTGTTAAAACAAAAAGGAATAAAGCATAAACCCAAAGATATCCTCTTATAGATATTTTTTTTTTAAAAAATGGCACCATAAAAGAATATTCCCAACTATACCCCTTTAAACCCCCCCCTCCCCACTTTTTTTCCAATTTCTTATTCGATATTTGTTTATACTAAAGTTTGATTAATTTGAATTTATACATTTATTCATTCTCCTGTGAATACGCTTTTAACAAGACATGCTTCTATACTCGAGATTCGGATTCAAAATTTTTAATCAAGAATAAAAAATTTCAACTATTCCATCACGAGATCCGTATTGATCTCATTCTCTCCCACCACTTTCACTCATAATATTCTCTCTCCAATTTCCTTACTCCACACATTTCACCTTTATATTAAAAGGGCAAAAAATATTCTATTTTTTTAGGGATAAGGGTCTGAAAAATATCCTAACTTTGGTCGAATTTACTGTTGCGATACTAAACTTTCATGAGGACCTATTATCTCCCTAGATTATTTAATAGTGTATTTTTTACCCTCTGAACTATTTAATAGTGTATTTTAAAGATATATATATGCCCACGTGGACACATTACTATTTATAATTTTGCATTATTTTTTATGTCCACGTGGGCATATATATATGATTAAAATACGGTATTAAATAGTCTAGAGAGGTAATAGGTCCTCATGAAAGTTTAGTATCGCAACAGCAAATTCGACCAAAGTTGAGGTATTTTTCAGATCTTTATCCATTTTTTTTACTAATAGATATATCAAGAGTTATATTTGATTCTTTTAATTGCTCAATAATATATTTATATTGATAAAATAAAATATAACATTGGCCTTTTATGACTAGATAAGTTAACAAAAAATATATTAAAAAAAGGCTAATAACAAACGGCTTATTTGGATAATTATTACATATCATTTCTTCTATTATTTCAATAAATATAATATTTAGATAAATTTTGTCCTAAGATAAGATTATCAAACAACAAATTTTCAAAATAAAAAATTATAATGTGATCACACCAAATTGATTATATATAAAAGACAAAACATTCAAAAACACGGTTAAATCATCTCAGTTTTTTAAGTTTCAAATTTGATCTATTATGTGTGCGAGTTTCCTACCTGAATTATCACCAATTATTTATCAAAAACACATCTTAACTTATCAATTGTTCTATTTTTGACTATTAACTCGGTATAATTTTTTTTTGTTATAATGATAAATTTAGCATACTATAATAAAATTAAAATAAATAGTGAAAAGAGCACAAGAAGAGAATATTCCCAATTATACCCCCAGCTCACTCTTCATATTCTCTCACTTTTTCTTCACTCCACACACTTATTTTACCATTATATCAACCTTTCAATCCTTCATTTTTCTCTCATTTCTTCTCTAAAATTTGTACACTTCACATTTTCTGTGTGTGAATTTCTTCATCGGAGTTATGAAGTTCGGAAAAAGTTTGAACAATCAAATCGAAGAAACGTTACCGGAATGGAGAGACAAGTTTTTATCATACAAGGATTTGAAGAAAAAGTTGAAGTTGATTGAACCGAAGAGATCGCTGAGTTCCGGTGATGGATACGATGTTAGGGCTTCTAAGAGGATGAAAATGGCTGCCGGAGGTTTTGATAAGGCGCCGGAGAAGGAACCGATGACTGATGCGGAAGTTGAGTTTGTGAATTTGTTGGAAGATGAGCTTGAGAAATTCAATTCGTTCTTCGTTGAGAAAGAAGAAGAATATATCATTCGATTAAAGGTAAAAAACAACTAAATTCTGATGCCTTGTGATTTTTTTTTTAGGATTTTAGAAAAAAATTAGGAAAATACAGTTCTCGTCGTAAACCTTGTTTAAATTCGAAACTGTTTGGTTATAATTGCATGAACATTCCTAAAAATATTGTTTTGGGCTAATTAAGCTTGAAGCAGAGGAGGATATTTGAAAAAAACAAATTAAATGATGTATTTGCCTTTAAATTCTGGATTTGTCTCTGTCTAGAAGCTTCTGGAAGCTGATTTTGCTCTGATTAATGCATTATTGTTTCGATTTTGGTGATATACAGGCTACAGCTCATTTGTGAAACTTGTTAGATATGTATTTTCTTATGTTTTGTTGTTTAACCGATATTAAGCTCCCGTTTGGTCATAGATTTTGATGTTGTGAATTTTGAAACTTGAAGTTGTGTTTGGACATTCATTTTACGTGCGAGTAAACGTCCAGTTTTTGGAACTTGAAATGTTTCAATGACAAAATTCTAGCTAAGAGTTAACTAATATTGATTTCTAGTGTATTACTCCGGCTGTATGCTGAAGGAAGAGAATAAAGTAATGGAATAATTTGCTTTTGACACTGTACTAATTAAAACCAAACACAGTGATGAAGGAAAGCACATAATACTAATTGTTTAATTAAAGAACAAACATAAAGGAAAAGAATCCACAAATCTATTATGTAATTCAACTAGTGAATAGACGCAGAGCAGTAGAAAGATGCTGGCTTTGTTGGATTGATGTAGAAGCGTGCTTGGTGCTTACAAAGTCGGATCCAAAATCTGAAGTTCACGAGTTTCTAGGATGACCACAAGTTACAACAACATACGTAGTGAAATCCCACAAGGATGACCTCAACTTGATGTGCAATAATAAATGGGTTCACAGTCAAGTGTAGTAATCGTTGTAATATATATATATATATATATATGGGAACCTCTAGATTATGCTTTAGATTCACCACTGCGTGCTTATCTGCTTGTATCAATGACTTTTAAGATTTTTTTACACTCACATAATTGAATTAAGATTCCAAGAAGTTCAATGAAAATATAACTATTCTCTTAGGGATGACAACTGGTGCAGGACAGGGTGGGGCGGGGCAAAGCAAGCTCTTGACCGGGCAAGGCAGGGTGGGTTGAGTTTGTTGTAGGTCAAGACTTCACCCACCCCACCCTATTGCCAATCCTATATTCTCTTAGTGAAGAGGTCCCCTGTTCTCGCCGAATTGTGTGTGTATGCTTTATACAAGCTTCATCTGTTGTGCGAGGTATTTGCTAGTTATTTTTCAGGTTTGCGCTTTCGAGTATGAATTTGTAATAACAGGGCTAAACAGAAGTTTTTATCTGCATCCATGATTTGAATGTAGACATGCCATAGTGCATAATAAGTACAATCTCATTCTAACTTATTTCATTTTGTGACCCAAAGATCCTATAATTTGATTAGAAGCAAAATCTTGATGCCATAGTTGTGCTGGGATACAAAGTAATCATTGGTACTAGATGTAGTTCACACTAATTATTGGTTATGCATCTAGTTGTTTCCAAGAAGAAGAAGAAAATCGTTACCTCTCGATAAATAAAAAATGATTATGCAAGGTCTTGTTAAATTTTGATCCTGTATTTGACATGTTTCGTAAATTGGTAACAGGAGTTGCAAGACAGAGTGGCAAAGGCAAAAGATCGTAATGATGAGATTCTAAAGATTCGCAGGGAGATAGTAGACTTCCATGGGGAGATGGTTTTGCTGGAAAATTACAGTGCCCTCAACTATACTGGTAAATCCAATCTTTCTTTGGATGTATGAAATTAATTGTACCTCAGAATATTAAGGGTACCTGTGAGAAGTCTTTGTAAATGTGCAAGAGTTGATACTTGGGCTTGTGCTATATATTTGCATCTACACTCATTGTCTGATTGGTGTGCACTGAGATTTCGGTGTCTGCAAAGCTAGAAATGGTGCAGGAACAAATTGAGATAGGATATAAGTCACCTGTATTGTCTCATGAGCAGTGGCGGATGTAGCTCTTAGGCAACGGGTTCATCCGAAGTATATATGTGAAAACCAACTAAACTCTCAACAAATATTAAACCTGTACCCATAAAAAGTACACAAGTTCAGTGCTAAAAATCTTCAAAGGTTGAACCTATCAAGTTTAAATCCTGGATCCGCTTCCGGTGATGAGCCATTCTGATCTATTCCTGTTTTTGCTTATAGGGCTCGTGAAGATACTCAAGAAATATGACAAAAGGACTGGTGCTCTTCTTCGCTTGCCCTTCATTCAGAGGGTCGTGCAGCAGCCTTTCTTCACCACTGATTTGCTATACAAGCTTGTAAAGGAATGTGAGAATTTGATCGACCTCCTATTCCCCATCATTGACACCTCATGTATTACCGTGGAAGCCGATGGAAATGAAACTTCAACTAGCGGCAACAACAAAAACGATGGTCTACTTAGAGCCCCAAAGGAGCTGACAGAGATAGAGTATATCGAAAGCTTATACATGAAGAGCACCATATCTGCTTTACGAGCTTTAAAAGAGATTCGGAGCAAGAGCTCAACGGTTAGTGCTTTCTCGTTGCCTCCATTGCAAATTAGTGGACCAGAAGATACTTGGAATAAAATTCCAATCTTAGAACAAGCAGCCAAGTAGTCTTAACTATATCGGGACAGTTGTTTGATGTCCCCTTGAATGTGTTATCTTTTTATACACCAAGTAGTATTTTTCTTTTTTCTTTTTTTGGATCTGATAATTCACATGTTTTGCATGTATTAGATACTAACACACATGTAAAATATACAAATTTTAATCTCAAAATTGTGTGTGATGAACTCCTCTCGTTCATCTCTTAAACTGGTTATTCTGCTAATATGTATCTTGTTCGTCTTTAAATGCCTTTTATCTTTCCTATGCACACTATTGAATACCGTCTACTTCGAGCCTCCCTCCCTCCGAATATAAAAAACCTTAGAGCTGCCTAACTTGTCATTATTTGTGTTACGTGAGGGCTTTTCATAGGCATTGAAGTGACTGAGAGAGTAAGTTAACTATTGCATATTCCCCTACTTGGCATCATTAGGTCACTGTGGCTGGCTGTCGTCCTTGCTCGACTTTTGAGTTTTGTATTCAAGCTCCCTTCTTCTTTTGTACTCAAGGAGTGTTAATATTCATCTGACTCGAGGAGAAACCTCTGTTCATTACCATTCGAGACCTTTAGAAACTGTCTACCTGAGAATGTCTATGTCCCTGAGCCAATATGTGTTGGTTCTATCAGAAAACAGATTCGTCTTCAACACCTGTTTAGTTGGTATCAAAGAGAAACCCAACATTCAGTGATCCTAAAACTATTATTCTCACGAGTATACCCTTCGGGGTGGCCCAGTGGTTTGGGCTTGAGACCTCTATATTGGAGGTCTCAAGTTCGAAACCCCTTGCCAGCGAAAGCAAGGGGTTTGCCTTCGGGTTTGCCTAGTGCAGCCAAAGGGTAGCGGTTGCGGATTTCCCTTGCCATAAAAAAAAATAAAAATTATTCTCACGAATTTAACTTCTATGTACCGACAATTTTCAGCTGTAAGATTACCTAAAGCTAGCATCTATAGCCTATAGGTAATCGACCGTAAAATGGATTCATAACCTGAAAAATAAGGCAAGTTTTTGCTACAAGTGAAAAATGCAGAACAAAACTGCTATAGAGGATTGCCATAGAGGGACCAAATTAGACTAGAAACTGGAACTCCATTAATAACATTTAAGATTAACACTTTGCTACCATTGAAGGATGGCAAACAACAACATAATACCTAACATAGTTGATAGTACTTCCACAAGTCGGGGTTGGAGGGTGAAGTGTACGTAAATCTTACCCTACCTTTGTGGGGTAGAGATGTTTCTGATAGACCCTTGGCGCTTAAGAAAATCGTTTTCCTGAACGGATTTGAAAGAAATGCTAGTGTAAAAAGTTGTGATGAAACTATGGAAGAAAGAAAGTATCGACAGTCAAAATCTAATCTTTCAATTCAGAACACACCACGTCTAAATTTTGACTCTGTTCATGCTTGTAATGTTATCGACATGGTAACAAACTAGCTAGAAGTAAGTCACAAGAGCAACAATCACATTACTGTTTTGAGCTAAATTAATCATGAATAAACAAACTCCTTAATTACCTTTTTGAATTTGTCAATAAAATACAGGATTTGATATTTATGGGTTTTGACAACAATCTCAAGTCTATATATAATAATTGGATTTACAATCAAGTATTACGTGAATTTTTTTCCATACATATACAGATTTGAGCAAAAGATATTGAGTTCCGTGAACTCGCAATAACTCTCGTATCCACCGTTAAATATAATAATCTTTTAGATGTTTCTCAAACGTATGTTTTCTTCACTGGACAGAATTAGGGGTGAATTCTATCCATGTCTCACTAAAATACCACCGAGTAGTGTTGATGACAGGTATACATAGGTCGATTTGATTTGATTATTTCAATGAGTATCTACTGAATTTTCCTTTTCTAAAACACATTTATTTTTTCTAGTACTACATCCAATTCCTTCTACATTTTACTTTGATCTTTTTAGTTTTTCGACGTCCTGCAAATACTATTATTGGATTTAAATTAAGAAGATAAATATAGCTTATAAGTTAAAAAAAGAAAGTCTTTACTAATATATGAAGGCACTTATCCAGACATTAAATACTTATGTCCTTAATATATTTATCATTTTTTAAAACTTTAGAGCAATATTTTTTCTTATACTCATAAAAAAAAGATTTTAGTTACTCCTACGACGTTAAATTCTTATGTTCTACCTTAATTTTCTTATATGATTTACGGATATGTGGATCCTTCAGAACATATTTTTAATAAATATTTAACAAATGGAATAACAACTTATTTATCTAGGACATATATTTTTTTCCAATTAATTTAGTAACTTATTTTATAAATGGGCTAATAACTTATTTAATACATGGGTTAATGTATTTTTTCCCAATAAATGGTCTAATAGATTTAATTGAAAAGAATATGTCCCATAAATCACATAACAAATTAAGGTGGAACATGAGGATTAACGTTGTAGTGATTAATATGATCCTTTTTTAGAGTATCATGATAAATATGACTTTAAAGTTATAAGAAAAGGATAAATGTATTGAGGACACGAACATTTAACGTTGTAGGGGTAAATATGACTCTTTTTGAGAGTATAAAAGCAAATATGACTCTAAAATTAGATGAAAATAGCAAATATGTTGAAAAAGTATTACAAAGCCCAAATATAACCTATTTATGGGAGTATAAGAACAAATATGATTCTTTTCTATATTGTAAAACTATTTTTTTCTGTCCGATATTAAATACCCTCAATAAAAACCTGATTAAGTCTGAACTTACGCCGAAAATTTCTAGAGTAAAGTGCTACCTTAAGCCATGTTACCATCTCATTGGTCATACTCTGTAGAAAATAATTAATTAGTGTTCAAATTGCCTTAATTATTTTGTGTCCAAATTGCCTTATAATACTATTTTCTTGTTTATATTTAAATAAATATTGAAAAATGAAAATAATTGAGAATCTTAGTTATTATAAGCATTAAGAATTCAGATCAGGTAAAATAGCCATCCATGGACAACGGATATTAGTTAATTTTATTTATTTATTTTTTAAATTAAATTATTTATGTCAATTTTTTAAATATATAGACCAAATGAAATCAATGTTCAATTAACATTGATTTTATGTGTATTTCGATTTTTCTCGATTTGATTTTCTTAATCATAATGATCCATTTTCTTAAAAATATCAAATAAAATCAAAGCATTAATCAGTTTCTTTCTCTATTTGATTTGATTTCTTTTTAATACCCCTAATTGTGAATGATTAAAGTCCATCAATTTTTGATAAAAGATCTTGGACTAAAAATAAATAAATAATATTTTGATAAAAAGCATTTTACGATGTTAATATATTTGTGCCACACAAATATTATAAATTAATTTAGTGAAATATTTTGGATATCGAACTGTTAAATCGGAAAAGAAAGTGTCACACTAAAATAATTGTTTTTAATTCTTCCCATGCTTGTACCTTGTTCTTATCGTCGTCATTATTGGTACACCATACATTATTGTCTTTCTTTATAAAATAAAAATAAAAATCGATCATATCTTTATTTAATATTATATTCATCGACTTATTCAAGATTTTGTAAATTGCAATTCTCGATCACATGCACAATTTTATTGAAGTTATGAACCACCACCAAAAGTCTTTAAATATTTAGTTACATGGCCAGAAGCAATATAAATCATTGAAAATCGAATTTTCTAGAGATATATTGTATCAAAATTTAATTATCATATCATATCGAAGTTTGAAAATATCGAATTGAATATTAAACACTACTTAATCATAATGATTTTTATATATATATATGAGTAAGATTAATAAATGATGTGAATGCCTTGATTGACTATGTTGATAAATTCATAAGTTAGGATTTAAAAGTGAACATCGATCTAACTTCTTTACATGATTTCTCTAAAAGCTAATATGTAATATTAGACAAATTATAATCATAATTACTAAATCGAAGTTTGATTGCCTTACTCGAGTTTGATTTACTAAACCAAACATTTTGAAAGTATAATACAATTTGATATTTACTTTCAATTATGGATTATCAAATACCAAATGCTACGTACTCAGCAACCATCAATAAGAAAATATTAAAAAAATATTTTATGAAATAATGAAACTTGAATAAGAGATATTATATTTTTTTTTTGAAAAGATGAATAGAGTGACAGATTTTAAATTGATCAAACTATAGTTATGTCAACCAAAACTTAAGTCTTACTAAAAGTTATGTCAACTTGGAATATTAAAAGTTGGATTTTACTTTAACTTTAAGTTTAAGAAGAAAATAAAATAAAATTACAAGTTGACTTTTGGGTAGAAATATAGATTTACTTTATATTCCTTATTTTTATGTTAATAATAATTAAATAATTAAATATTATAGCAGTAATTTGTGTTTGTCAATGTTTTAAAATAATAATAAAATAAAAATTATTTGTTTTTCTTAAAATTTGATTACAAGCTCTCTAAACTAATCAATTTCCCCCTTCAAAATAATAAACACTTATATGACTTTTCAAAAAATTATAAAGCATGCTATTAATTATTTTCCACTAACAAATTTAATAACAATAACATACCAATTGATTTTATAAGAGAAATCGAAAGATAATGATATATATATATATATAAAAAAATTTCGATAGATACTCGTCTCTTTTTCTTTAACAAATAACCAAAATAATTTTAATTTTTTTGGTTCCTAAGAAAACTTATTAATGGCACTAGGAATTCCATGTCAGCCTTTTTGCATATCACAATAATATATATATATTAATATTTTTTTTTTTAATTAATAGGGCCACAGAATAAGAATCAAGAAAACGTATAGTACTTAAACGATGTCGTACTCATCCAATTCCTTTACTGTTACGAAATCATTTCTCAATTAAAAAAAAATAAAAAATTTCACGTTTATTCTTTTACTTGTTCATATTTGATTTGACATATTTCTTTAAACACAATAAATAAAAAACAATTTTGTTATATCACTTCTACAAAGTATAAAAATAAATTTAGATACAAAATAATAAATTATAACCTTATTTTTATTTTGAATAAATAAAATTACTTACTATTTTTAGTATATTAGACAAATATAAATAGACGGAGAGAATAGTATTGAAACCTATCCATGGAAGAAGGACTCCAAGAACTTTTAGCCATTGCACTGTAAACACCATTGAAAATTGAAATACTTCCCATAAATTCCATTAAAAAATCCCTTTTTATATTCATTTTTCTACATATATCATCATATAGATACACTGATTGTTGTATCTATAGCTTTTGCTTCTAAGAAACCCTTATACACATTAAAGAATACTAAAAGATTCAATTTTTTTTGCAATCATCACTTCTTTCTTGTTCCAATCCATTCAAGAAGAAGGTTAATCTGTCCTTTTCACTTCTTTTTTTCAAATACCCTTTGTCAAGACTCTTCCTTTAAGATGGCTTCTATAACACCCTTATCTCAATCTCAACCCCTTTTGGAGAAAACTCAGTTTACAGTTTTGAACAAGCCTCAAAATCAGTTTTGTTCAATACCCTTTTCAAGATTCACTCAAAGTTCTAATCTTTCTTTGAAAAAATCAAGGATGGTGGTAGTTTCAGCAACAACTGCTGCTGAGAAATCTAATAAGAGGTACCCTGGTGAGGCTAAGGGGTTTGTGGAGGAAATGAGGTTTGTTGCTATGAAATTGCATACTAAGGACCAGGCTAAGGAAGGGGAAAAAGAGCCTGTAGATCAGCCTTTGGCTAAGTGGGAGCCTAGTGTTGAAGGGTACTTAAAGTTCTTGGTGGATAGCAAATTGGTTTATGATACTTTGGAAAAAATTGTGGAAAAGGCTCCTTTTCCTGAGTGTGAGTTTTTCTTAACTTACGTGCATCTGTTAGAGTTCTAATTTGTTGTTTTGTTTGGTTCATGGTATTGATAATTGAAAAACTTGACAATTGGTAGTCTGTTATACTCTTTTAACTTTGGAAATTATGGAATTTTGAGATGAGTTTTTCAATTCTGTTGGTACCTATACTGCTTTTTGGTAATTGATTCTTTGACATCCGTTAAGGTTCTAATGTATTGTTTTGTTTGGTTCATGTTATTGATAATTGAAAAAGCTTGATGGACTCCTCCTTTTGTGGGAATATATTATACTTTTTAATCAGTTGAGGAGTAGTCTCCGATCGCTCATTTTCTTTTGTCGTAAACAGAAAGTTCCCAGTTGTATAGAAAATCATGTTTTGTAAATTCTTTACTTTTTGGTATATTCCATGTTTATGGCCAGTTTGACCATGTTTATGAATGAATGTACTAATACTTGCAATTGAGAAAAAATAATTTGTACTCTTTAAACTTTGGAGATCATTGTAGAAAAGGTTTTTTTGGATTCTATTGGTATTTCTGAGCAACATGATAGAGCAAGGGAATTGTTGATAAGTGATGGTTTTATTCAATGGGAGGACTGAGTGTTACCTTTTCTTTTCTTTATCTTTCTCTTTAGAGAAATTTTTCTATCAAGTTAACCTATGAAGAAAACATTGCATTTTGAGTGCCTTTTAATAACGCGGAAAAAGTTTTCTTTTCGGAATTGTATGTTATGCGTAGATGGCCCAAGAAGGATAGCCAAACCTCTGATTTGGGATCGAATAATAGTTAACATCGAGCTGCTGTGACTCATTATTTGTTTGCTGGATAATAGAGAAGCTTAGTTATGAGTGAAGTACTGAATTTGCTGATGTTTTTATAACCAATCGGTGGCATTTCAGCTTTAACTAATGACCCCAGGGCTGGTCTTCCATGCTTCCTGTTTCTTTTGCTTTGGTTGTTTCAGCTTTATGTTTAGCAATGCTTTTTCACGAATGGAGTTTGCAACATAAATTAGTTTAACTTGCTCTACAAACAAAATACTTACGGCAAAGACAACTGATCCGTGCCTTACAATTTCCAAGCACACACTCTCCACATAGATGCATAAATTAATGACTTGGTAGAAAAACAGAATCTTAGTGCTATTTCATTTGACTGCAGATGCTGAGTTCAGGAACACAGGATTAGAAAGGTCTGAGGTTCTAGCAAAGGATTTGGAATGGTTTAGGCAGCAAGGTCATGCCATCCCGGAACCGTCAACTCCTGGTGTCACCTATGCTCGTTACTTAGAGGAGCTATCAGAAAAGGATCCTCAAGCATTTATTTGCCATTTTTACAACACCTACTTTGCTCATTCAGCTGGAGGTCGCATGATAGGGAGAAAGGTCAGTGATCTCTTCTTTTAAGTTTTTAGTATTATTCCGCATTGTTAGTCTGATACTGTGGTATATAAAGCTAGAATTTTATCATAGAAATATGGAATGAACAAAAGCTTAGATGGTTCTAAGTCATAATTTGAAGGGTATCCTCCGATGACACCCAAAGATGTGACTTTGACACTTAGTTGGTCAATGAGGTGGGAGGAGAACCATGAGGTATCAGGTTCAAATTCTAGCAGAGTGGAGACAAAATATTAGGACCATTTAAGCCTTAGTGGGTAGAGTTACCTAGTACTGTGCTAGTGGGAGGTAGCAGGTACTCGGTGGAATAGCCGAGGTGCTCGCAAGTTGGACCTGACTTCACCGCCATAAAAAGGTTTTCATTTTTGAAGGGCATCCGAGGCAACTCATGTGGAGAAGACATTCTTTTTGGTTCTCAATAAACTCAAGTCATTACACCCTTGTATAGATTCATATCTCTTCCCCTCTTCGTATTCTGTTTTCTGTTTGCCACATGAGTTGCCTTTCATAGGCCTTAAAATTTTCTTAATTACATTTTTCTCTGTTTACCATACTTCCATTCATCCACTCATTAGTACTTCAAATTTGATGGATAGTTGAAATGTTATAAGTTCCTATCTTTATCATCACTTAGTGTCAAAATGGAAAAATCAACTCAAGTCTGTTGAAATTATGATCGAATAAACTAAACAACGTTGTAAAGATGAAAATTTGAGCTTTCATCAGTGTTAAAAATGCTCCGTAGATGATAAATTCAGATTAGAAGGAATGTAAAAATGGAGGTAAGCCTATACTGTGGATACAAATTCCTATGTTAGACTTGTACTGTGGTAGAGTTGGTTGTCGCCCTATTGCATAGTTTTATTCCTTTCCCTCTTCCCTTCTTAGAGCTATGAATGTTATAAGGAAAAGGCGGTTACTTGTCATCAATCATGCTTCTTCTTGCTTTATAGGTAGCTGAAAAGGTACTCGACAAGAAAGAGCTGGAATTCTATAAATGGGACGGCGACCTTTCTCAGCTGCTGCAGAATGTTAGGGATAAGCTGAACAAAGTTGCAGAAGTAAAATCCTTAGCATCCCCCTCTTTACAAGTTTTCAACTTTTTAAAACTATAATCATTCTTTCACTTTACTGGTTTTCATTGATGGTTAACGACTTAACATGATCCATTTTCATCGATTCTTTTGCTCAGAACTGGACTAGAGAGGAGAAGAATCATTGTCTGGAAGAGACAGAGAAGTCATTCAAGTTCTCCGGGGCCATTCTCCGTTTGATATTCTCTTGATGCACAACTTTGCGCTTTGTTTCCTTGTTTTAACTTGTACTCGAAAGGTCAAATTTATGTGAATATTTGTGTTTCTTTTCGCTTTCATTCTGTCTATGGTGTATAAGAACTTGATTATAATTCAAGTATTACATCATTATTCAACTCTCAAAGTTGCTGCTGCTCAACTATATGGGGCTATCCAACCTCATAGAAACTTGGTTGAAGGTATAAAAGTCGAAAATCCACATTTTCTATTTTCTCTATTAAAATGTTGTGCTTGTGTATCGTATTTGACCTAAGAAGCATCGGATAGGTTGGAGTTCTTACCTTCTTGGTGACTCGTTTTTTCAAAAATATCGTTCTCCTTATATGATCGTGTGACATAATATTGATATATTAAAGTACAAAATTAATTTTTAGCTTACATTGATGGGATGAAATTTCACATCTACATATGAGTACATAAATTAACAGAGAGTTGTCAGCTAAAAGAAAAGGATTTATTTACCCAAACCACCCAGATGAGCTATATGTTTGAGGCCAATTTATCCTAATGCACAATCATTTTATGCTTTGTTTAGACGACGACAACAACATAGTTGGTGCAACCCCACAAGTGGATCCGAGAGGGTGATGTATATGCAGTCTTATCTTACCAAATGAAGGTAGAGATGGTGTATATACTGTCTTATCTTACGAAGGTAGAGAGACTATTTCTAGCGGACTCTCGGCTGACTGACAAATAATGGCTCTAATTTAATGATTTGAAATTGTTAACTTTCTGACCATTTGATGAAGAACCACTTCTTGATTCAACTATAGGTGATAGGCTTGTTGAAAAACTTATATTCCTTTTAATTTTGTTTGACTGATTTTGACTTGACATGAAACTTAAGAATTTTAAAGAAGACTTTTGAATTATGTAATTCTACATTAAAGATACGTAGAATGTACCAAAATGTCTTTTTATCTTATAGTCTTAAATATACCATCAGTCATATGAAAAGTTTAAATAAGAAATTGCCAAAAAAAGGAAATAGACATTCTTTTTGAGACTAACAAAAAAAGTAGAGTAAGAAAAACAAATTGAAATGGGGATCAGCTTGTGTATATCTCGACTACTTCTCCTCGATCTCATATCTCACTGATAATGCCTTAGCAATAGTTAATGTTGGTCTGCAATAGCCCCAATGTTCATTCAGATAAACTCCAATTATGGAATAAGATAAGCAAATGATCAACAAATCAAAAGTCTGAAAGTCTTCAATCCTTAGCTAACATCAGTCTGAATCAGAATCACTTCCATTTAGTTCACATTCAACTGTAGCAAAAAGAACATAAAGGGTCAACTATACATTTGATATACGCAAAGTTGAATCGATTTTTGGTTCATGTTTAGTATAGACGGAAGGGTCAAAAACACACCTTAACTATCTGGTTTTTCGAATTTCATATCTGAACTATCAGGTGTGTGAGTTTCCTAGCTGAACTATCATCAACTATCAGTTGTTCCCGTTTCCTACTTGAATGATGGGGATGTTTCAGATAGGAAAAGGGAACAACAGATAGTTAAGATGTGTGTTTTGATAAATAGTTGGTGATAGTTCAGGGAGGAAACTCGCATATCTGATAGTTCATATATGAAACTCGAAAAATCGGGATACTTTAGGTGCATTTTTTACCATCAACTCTTTAATATATAACTTCAAAATTGTTTTAAGTTTCGAAGGAAATTATTGGACTAACCTGGATCGTTGTAAGAACGAACGTCCACAGCTGTGCCTCCTAGGGATTCTTGCTCTTCTTGAATAAGCACAGTAGAAGCCACGAGTTTCGCAGTACAGTTCTGTAACTCGATTAGTTGTAGCGAGTAAATATCAGCAAACTCAATAGGGATCTCCTCCAAATGAAAGCAATGTCTGATCTTGAGATGCTCAAGAGCAGGGAAATGATCATCTGTGGCTTTCCAGTACTTGAGATTAGTACCTTCGATTAGCAAAAGCTTCAATCGAGGAAATCCCCCTTCAATCGGATACCATTCTGTGCCATGGCAAGCATCCGGTTTCAGCTTCAG
>JAJONZ010003929.1:0-32962 GCA_029582445.1 Solanum paucissectum | reverse complement strand
ATAGATGGCAATAGGAATCAACAATGTAATTCAATAACATAAACATAATCTAAGTACAATTCTATAAACAAAGGGATCAACCCATAACTTTGCACATAAGGCCATAATTCTCAACTCATCAATATACCAACAATTCAACATGAATAAGTATAGATAATCATATGAAACATCAATACAATCTAATCTAAACATAATTTCACCAATAGAGATCATATTCACAAAGACCCACATCATAGGGCAATTTTAGAGAATTTGGGAATCATGAGTTCTTCAGGAATTCCTTTGAAATTAATCTTAAAAACCTTAATTCCACATCAATTCATCAATAGAATGATTTAGAAAATCGTTTGACAAAGGACCCATGTTTAGATTGAAAATTGGGAATTTTGGTCTTTGAATCACTTTTGAAAATCTATGATAGAAATCCTTGAATGAGAGGTTATTCAAGAATCAAGAGTTACCATACCTTAATTATTGAAGACCCATGAAATTGAAGAAGAAATCAGTTGAAAACCCCATCTTCTGGCTTGAGCTTCATCAAGGTCTTCAATGGAGTTTTGAGAGAATCTATTTTAGAGAGGGAAGGGTCAATTTGAAGAATGGGGTCTAATTCTAGGTTTTAGGGTTTTAACCAATTAAAATACCCTAAAATAGGTATAATAACCGTTTATAATAATTCCCCAAATTACCCTTCACTTAGTTGGACCATTTAAATAAGTCAAACTTGAGTTTTATTTTCACAGATTTCATTGGGGATCAAGTTCGTGACGCGGAGGTGTTCCCGCAAGTTTCTAGAAATTAAATTCCGAGACAGTAGGGTCCACGGTGTCTCCGCGATGCGGAGCCACTTTTTGAACATTGGTGGAGCAAGTCCGCGACGCGGAGCCATTCCCTCTATGCACAACTTGCAAGCTGCCTTGGCAGTTTGTTTGGCCAAGGGTTGGGGTCCTCCTCGGGGACCCTTAGGGTGGTTCCGGGGCGTCATATTTGAACGTTTTGACCCTAAAAACATTTATTATGACACTAGGGTCACATCCACTGATTTTAGACTCCAAACAACACATTAAAACATGTACAACATACTAGAACACACCAACACGTAAAAGACTAGTTTCCAAGCGTCTTGGTCGTCCCTTGACGTTTGACTTCCAAACTCTTTAAAACTGACTTAAAAGGCTATTCCTCATTATTTTAACAAGTTATTAATGCATAAAACCCATGTGAGGCTCTACTCTATCCTACTTCATTTTGAGGGGTGTTACATAGTAAATAGTTGTAAATCCGTGAATAAACTAGACTTTAGTGGGAATAAACTTTCTCTCGAACAATTTACCCTGAATCAAGTTGGTTTCTCTCGAACACCAACAAGAAGCAATTAAGAACAACCTACAATTTAGTCCATTCACTCTCTCGAGCTGAATATGTGGAAAAGGGTTTAGGATTCACTCTCTCGAGCTGAACCCATGGTAACCCAATACCCACAGACCATCAATTCAGTAATCTTGGTTTTAAAACCTTTCTCTCGAGTAATCCAAAAAATACTAAGGTAGAATTGCATTTGCAACTATAACTCTTTAAATTAAACCACAATTACCGAATGAAATCACTTCTAAACAACATTTAAACTATCAATTAGCAATACCCATAAGCTAAATCAACCCATAATCACACCTCAAGAATTGGAGTTTTAGCTAGACATCATAAAAAGATAGAAATCGTTACCAAATTGTGTTTCGAAGGGTAAGATTAATTTCGTCTTTACAAAGGTCCAAGTTGAATAATCTCAAAGACCCACTTCCAATTTCTCAAAAATGGAAAACTTCAATTCTTCAAAGCTAAGGAAAAGTTTGTCTCCAAACTCAGAGTTCCAATTCCAAAATTGAAATATTATATATTATGAAAACTGATACTAAACTAAATATTCAAAAATGTATTTATAGTCGCCAAAAATATACTGCGAAGGACCATTCGGTGCAGTAAGTAAGGATCGCCGATCAGCTCGGCAATCCACCCTTTGGTCAGTTCGATCGCCTTTTTGCTTTGGCCTTCAACATCTTTAAGTTCTGTAACTTTGGGCGATCCAATCACTGCATCGTGGAACCATTCGATGACATGCCAACTGCTCCTTTCTCTCACCGACTTGGTTTCTCCTTTAGGGCTTGGCACACTGGAACTTTAGGCGAGGTAGTAGCCACTCGGTGATTCACCCAATGGATTAGGAGACCAACATGCCTTTTTTTCTTCTTTCTTTTAGCTACCTTGTTCCTTTTTACTCGTTAGTGTTGATGCTCTATTCCTCAATCCAAATACCTAGAAATCAAGGATTTTACATCAGTTATTGGAATAAAATAAGCATTTGAGGACACCAAATCTATCCGAATAAAGCCTTAAATGAGTCCAAATCATGGACTCATCACATAACACCTGTGTCTATCAAATTAGGTCGGCAAACACCATCAGAAAAGGTGATGCATCGAATCAGAAAGGCAATCTTGATAAACATCTCCCAAAATGACAGTGTGAAAAGAAAAGAGAGACTTCTCGAAAGGCAAACCAAGGTGGTACTCAAATATTCTCTGAACATGAAAGGCTGACTCAATCGAGTTCGCCAACTGAAGTGCAAAAACTTGAAGCCTAGATAATGAAAAGGCTAGCTGAAGAGCAAGAGGCGCTTTGGCGAATGAGCTCGGTGAGCCTTACTAAGGTCGACAATTGAGTCGTGTGTTGGATTTTTGGCCTAACTTTGGGAAATTATAAATAGCCCAAAGGAGGATATCATATTAAAGTGTGTACGAAGGAGCAAGGTATAAAAAATACTTTAGAGAGAGAACACTTTACTTTTGTGAAGAACACTTTTTAGCTTTTGGGTTATACAACTTTGTGCTTGAAATTAACAAATTGAAGTTGAATCCAAAGTAAGTTTACTTGTAATTGTTTAATTTTAGTTACCCATGGCTTCTTTCATGAGGTATATTTTCTTTGCTTTTTGTGATGGGTGGCTAAAACCCTAAGATCTAGAGGTGCTATTATGGGTTTGGGTGTTGATTTAATGAATGGATATTGTGCTATGCTTTGTTTTGCTGCTATTCATACATGAATTTAGCCTAATAACCATGGGGCTAACTTATGGGTTAAGGTTGAAAACTTAATTCCTACTTTCAATCTTAGGTCGATGCTCGAAAGAGATTGATTGGAGTGGTTAATTATTTTGATACTAGAAATTTAGGTTTGATGTGTGTAACTTTCTTGAAAATAGAGGTTATGGGTCGGATCTATTTTCCTTCTTCTTTAAAGAGAGAATAGAGGAAGGTATTGGGTTGTTTAGAGTGGCACCGGAAGGAGATTCTATACATAGATGTGTTGAGATCGAAAGATTATTAATGTCAATGATGATTACTTAGCCTATTTTATCACTATAGAGCAGCACAATTACCCATATGTGACATTGATTTCCGATTCCCCCACCTCTAGATTGCTTGTTAACTCTTGAATTCTTTGATACTTTAGTTTAATTGCAAGAATTGATAACTAAAGCTTTAAATAAAATTGGTGAAATTATCCACCCACCTGTTCTTTCTATTGAAAATGAGCAATCTTAAAATTCAAAGTTCATGATAGGAACTCTTTATGATATACCATTTCCTGTGGGATTCTACCCCGACTCTTTGTTAGGTTTTTATTGACTACGACCGATGTCTCTTTTAATTGATTTTAAGGAGAAAATTTGAGTAGTATCAGGTATATGCCCCACACTAGGGATGATATGATTTACATAAGTGATTTTGAGAGACATGTCATGCGTAGAGGTAGATGCATGGACTGATATATCCCACATGGGTCCCAACTGGCCGATGAGTGGCAGATGTGTATCGATAGGATAGACATGTGTCATTTTCTATGAAATTTACATTGCATTGCACATCATTATCATTAATTGACATTTATGACTGAATAGTTATCATCATTGTTATTTATTAAGAAAAGTTGTAATGATATTATAGAGAATCTGATGGTTTAGCTTATCTGTTGGGTTATTTGTATTGTGTATGTCTTTGTTGCTATTGAAACCTCTAGGATGGGCTTGATTATATTTTTGTTCATGTTGTACTGGTTGGAGTTTCGCATGGTTTGTCAGGGTACACTGGGTGTATCACCAAATTATATATGGTCAGTAAGGGATGCTTGTTGAGTACCGTTGTTATTTTGAAACTCACTGTCTTTCTTTTCTACACTTGTGTAGGTTATGGGCCTTGATCATCCAATTCATCCTACTGCATCAGTGTACAAGACTTGCTTATAGGAGTTCATGAGGAGGTTTCTAGTCATACCGACAGTTTTCACAATCTCTTTTATTATGTCTTTCTGCTATTATAGTGTTAGATACATTTAGACTTGCTCTTTTACGAAAATTTGTATTCTTATGTAGTGTCTTGTACATGTGACTCCAAGTTTTAGGGAAGGTTATGTTTATATTATGGATTCCATAATATATTATGCTTAGTTCCTTATTTATTTCTTATTTTCACATTTATCATTCCAAGGGTTGTTTAGGTTAACTTGTCTTTGTGGGATAAGGAAGATGCCACCATACTCAATTTTTTGGGTCTGACAAATGGTATCAGAGCCAAGTTCGTAGGTCTCAAGTCTGTACAAGTTGAGTCTAGTAGATTCTCGATGATCAGCATGGTGAAGTTCATTGCTTATGTTCTAGAGACTGTGAAGACTATTTGAAAACTTCCATTTTTTTCATGCACTCTCATCATGCGTGGTTACTTTTGGAAGTACTGAGTTGTCACATGTTCTTTTGTTAGATGGGTAAGAAGAGAGATATTATTGTTTGTACAGAAGGAGAGGTAGTCCTTGAGCATTTTGTTGAGACCCCAACTAGGGGTAGAAGTAGTGCTCGTGTGAAGAGGGGAGGTCATACATGAGGAACGACACCAGCTAGAGACCATGTTAGAGGTGTCTCTCATGAGCCAGAAATGGATTTTGGAGAGGACTAGTTTCCTCTAGAATATGCCGATGCACATTTTCTTCATGACAACTTATTAAAAGTTTTGGGTGAACTTCTTATTTTTGCTCAGAGTAGGGGTGTGACAAGCATACTGCAGGAATTTCAGACCAAAGCGGAGGCTGAGACCCTAAATCAACACTAGGACCTACTTATTCATGGCCTGGTGGGACAACTATTAGTGGGTCCTATGGTTGATGGTGATCCTTTCCCAATATTTTGATTTAAGGGTGCACGTTTCCTACAGTTATCTAATGTTGAGAAACACCATTATAAAAAGTTTAGGAAGATGGATTCACTTCACTTACAGGGTAGAAAGAGTGAGGATGCACATGAGTTCTTGGTTGTATGCCAGAAGTTTCTTTAGGCAGTTGACTTTGCTAATTCACATAGGGTTCTCTATACTAAACTTCAGTTGCATGGTCCATCTAGGGAATGGTGGCGAGTCTGTTTGTATTCTAAGCCAGTTGTTTCTCAATCGATGACTTTGGTGGCATTTGATCTGGCTTTCTATGATCATTTTTTCCCTTGGAGTGTGAGAAAGGAGAGAAAGCTGAGATTTGAGAGTTTGGGATAGGATGGCCTCAAGGTCGTAAAGTGTGAGACCCATTTATATTAAATGTCTAGGCATGCCCTATCTTTCATTTCAGATCATGCCGAGAGGATTCACAGAATTGCCCTACCCCATTCGTTTTATAGTGTTCAGAGCATCTCGTGAAGAGGAAACCTTTCGGTCCATAGTGATGGCTGCTAAGGAGGCGAAGTTATTGGAGCGTGAGAAGTTTTTAGGTTGTGAGAGATAAGAGACCTCATACTTCCAATCAGTTTTCTGGTACCTCATCTTGTGGCACAAGATCCTTTAAAAGAGGTGGTTCTTTCGAGCACCATGGACCTGTTCAGGAAGCCGTGCAAGCATTTTTTGGTATTCATGAAACCGTTGGTTCCTATAGTTTAGGACTTAGTTCTCAGGGTTCATAGTAAAGGCCTAGGGGCCAAGGTGATTATACTAGTTCCTGTAGATTGTCACAACTATTTCTATTTAGAGGTATTGTTATGGTAATGAAGACCCTGATCACCTTATATGATAGTGCCCAATATAGAGTCAAGAAGGACCCAACCTAGTTCATCATTTATGACTAGATCATCAGTACCTCTAACTACAAGTCGAGACCAGAATCAGACATGTAGAGGTGGTCGAATTCCTGATAGGGTGCTAGTGTTGCTATTGTTCTGTAGGGAAGAGGTAGAGGTAAGACTCAGACTAGATATGGTAAAGAAGGTCAGTGTTAGATTTTTCTAAAGAGACTGTAGGTTGAGGCTTCAGATGTAGTTAATACAGGTATCATCTCAATTTGCCATCGATTTGCGTCTGTATCATTTGATTTAGGATCTACATTCTCTTATTTCTCTTCCACTTTGTTGTTGGATTTTATTTGATGTGTGATTGTATGCCTATGATAATTCATTTTTTTACCCCCACGAGTGAGCCCTTAGTGGTAGATAGAGTATATCAATCTTATCTTGTTACTTTGGCGGGATATAACACTTGAGTAGAATTGATCATATTAGGAATGGTAGATTTCAATGCCATTTTAGGTATGGGTTAATAGTCATGCTAAGACTATGACCTCAGTGATGTTTGTTGTTCTGGGAGTTTAGTGGAAATGTTCTAGTGGTTCTTATTCTAGCATGGTTATTTCCGTCCTTCGTGCCTGACGGTTGGTTGATAGAGGGTGCTTGTCTTACTTAGCTTTCATTTGGGATACTCGTGTTGAGCCATGTTCTATGGAGTCCATTTTGGTTGTTCAAGAGTTCTGGATATGTTTTCTACTGAGTCCAAATGTTCCTCCTGATAAAGATATTGACTTTGCTATTGGTTTAAAGCTAGGCACTAAGCCCATCTATATTTCTCCATATCATATGGCTCTACCATAGCTGAAGGAATTAAAGGATCAGTAGCAAGATTCATTGAGTAAGGGGTTTATTTGGCCTAGTGTGTCATCTTGGGGTGCACCGGTTCTGTTTGTAAAGAAGAAGAATGGTTCTAATGTGCGTTGATTATAAACAGTTGAACAAGATGAGTGTTAAGAAAAATATCATCTTCCACCCATTGATGATTTGTTTGATCGACTCAGGGAGCAGTGTTGTTCTCCAAGATCGATTCGAGGTCGGGATATAATTAGTTGAGGATTAGGGCATCGGATGTCCCTAAGACATACTTCCAGACTCGATTTGACTATTATGAGTGTTTGGTGATGTCATTTGACTAACGCCCTAGTAGCATTTATAGATTTGATTAATGGGATGTTTTATCTGTATCTATGTTGCTTTATTATAGTGTTCATTGATGACATCTTAGTGTATTCCATGACTAAGGTTGATTATGTTCACCATTTGAGGACAGTACTTCAGAGGTTAGGGGTTAGAAGTTCTATAAAAGATTCTCCAAGTGTGAATTTTGGCTCCATTGGAATTCTTGGGATACGTGGTGTCAAAGAAGGGTATTCGAGTGGATATAACCAAGATTGAGGCGGTTAGAGGTTGGATAAGGCCTGCTTCTCATACTGAGATCGTAGTTATATAGGGTTGGCTGGTTATTATAGGAGGTTTGTGCAAGGCTTTTATTCTATTACTACCCTATTGATAGATTAACTCAGAAGAATGTGGGTTTCTAGTGGTCAGATGAGAATGAGGCAAGCTTTAAAAAGCTCAAGACTTTGTTAACTTCGTCTCTAGTTTTGACCTAAGCGGAAGAGGGTAAAGGTTTTACTATGTATTGTGATGCTTCTAGAGTAGGTTGGTGGTGTATTGATATAGAAAAGGAAGGTTATTGCATATGCTTGTAAGTAGATACAGACTCATGAGAAGAACCGTCCTCCATGACATGGAGTTGGCAGTTCTTGTGTCACTATTTGTATGGGGTGCATTGTGAGGTTTTTACCAATCATAGGAGCCTTTAGTACATACTAAGTCAAAGGGATATAGACTTGAGGTAGCGTAATTGGTTGGAGTTGTGGAAGGATTATGACATGGCTATGTTATATCATCCTATTAGGGAAAATGTTGTAGTTGATGCATTGAATAAGAAGCCTTGTAGTATGGAGAGTTCTGCCTCGATCCGTGTTGAGGAGTGGTTGTTGGCTATATATGTTTAGAGGTCTGCCAACAACTTTATTCGATTGTAGATTTCATAAAATGGTGGTGGTCTTGCCTTTGTAGAGGCTTGATCTTCCTTGATTGAGCAAATTAGTGAGAGGAAAATTGAGAATGGTAAATAGTATATCATTCGAGACAAGGAGATGAGAGGGGAAGCTAATGAACCAATACTTGACTATGAGGGTGCATTGAGAATATGAGGAAAAATTTATGTGTCGAAGGTGGATGATTTGATTGTATGGATCTTGGAGGAGGCATACTATTCGAGGTACTCTATACACCTGGGAGCATCCAAGATGTACCATGTCTTGAGTCACCATTATTGGTGGTGTGGTATGAAAAAGGGCATAGTTGAGTTTTTGGCCAAGTGTTTGACTTGCCAACAGGTCAAGTGTGATAACTAGAGACCTAGTGGTGTGTCTTAGAGGATACCCATTTTTACATGGAAGTGGGAGAGTATCACTATAGATTTCGTGGTGGTCTTGCCTACCACTCACTTTATTCCGGTCCAGGTGAAGTATAGAGTCAAGGTGTTGGCTCAAGTCTACCTCAATCACATAGTTCATTTACATGGGGACCTATTTCTATTATTCTTTATCGAGGTTCTCTCTTTACGCACTTTTGAAGGGAATTACTACATGGGAAGGGTACTCAGTTGGATATGAGTACAACTTTTCACCCTCAGACTGATGGAAAGTCCAAGAAAATGATTCATGTAATTAAGGACTTGCTTCAACCATGTGTGATTGACTTTGGTGACCATTAGGATCAGTATCTATCCTTAGCAAAGTTTGCTGACAACAATAGCTATAATTCTAGCATCCAAATGGCTCTTTTTGAGGCATTGTATGGTAGGGTATGTAGATCTCTGATCAGTCGGTTCGATGTCATTTAGGTGAGTACCTTGGATACTAATTTTCTTACGGATGTTATGGAGCAAGTCTGTTTGATTCAGAGTAGCTTTTGACAGCCTAGAGTAGGTAGAAGATTTATGATAATAAGAGAGTTTGAGCATCAGAATTTATAGATAGTGATCATGTATGCCTTAAGGTATTACCCTTGAAGAGTGTGATGGGGTTTGGAAAGAAGGGGAAGTTAAGCCCTAGGTTCATTGGCACGTTTGAGATATTGGAGCAAATTGGAGACTTGGGCTAGGGTATACATTCAGATCTGGATAAGAGAACTGAGCTGGCCTAAAAAGCGCTTGGGTGCTCGACACTCAGTTCATATCTTTAAGTTTGATCATTGACAAGGTTCAAAGAAAGGACGGGGCATTGATAAAGAATCGATGGAAAACCACAATGCTAGCAGATGGCAGGCATCCGCTTTTCTTTTCATTAATGAAACCCGCCTTTTCATGTGTCTATGCTTTGGAAGTATGTACCCAATAACTCCCATGTGATTTCACTTGATTCAGTGATTTTGGATTCAGACTTAACATTGAGGAGGATCATACATCTATTTTGGATAGGTAGGTTCAAAATCTAAGGACTAAGGAAATTTCTTCTATGAAAGTTCAATGGAAGCAGCGCCCGATCGAGGAGGTTACTTGAAAAAAGGAGTCTAATAAGCGTGTCAAATATCCATAATTTCTCAAAGCTTCAGGTACTCTCATTTATTTTATGTTCGAGGAGAACATGGTTTTCAATGGTGTATAATGTAATAAACCTAAGGGTCATTTTTGGAATATCTAGAAAATATTACCATTTTACCCCTCCTTGTAGTTGCCCCGAGTCAAGTTTGAATAGTTTATGAGGTTAGTTTTGTCGCATGATAAAACGTTTAGATTTTTGGAAGTTTTGGAGTTTCTGATGATTTCAAGTTGATATATGTGACTTAGTTAACATCTAGATCTACGAGTCTACGAATGGAATTATGTCATGCCCATCGGCTCAATAATGGAAATTTTGATCTAGGAGAGTTGTCATTTTTAGTAGGTCTTTATGTCGACTCGAATACGTGAGTTGAGTTATTGAGCGAATTTAAACCAAGGTTTGAATTTGGTCAACGTTCAGAGTTCGAACATTCGAATTGGATCTTCATCAATTTCGTTGGATTCATGAGGTGATGTTATGCCTAGGTAAGGCCTTGATGTAATTTTCGAGGGTTCTGAGGGTATTTTAATCTTTTTGATGAATGTTAGTTAGTTGTGGCTTTAACGGGTCCCGAGTCAAGGAGACCTCGAATTTCTATTTTGATTGTTCCATTGATTCTGGAACATTGAATTTAGTGGGGTAGTATATTTGGTTTGTGTGCATGGGATTCCAAATGAATCTCGAGGATCCATTCAGAGAATTTGTGCCTTAGTGTGGTGTTGTTGTTATTGTTTCTGATGTCTAATGAATTGTTCATCGCGGTCGTGGGATCTTCTTCCGCGATGCGTAGGTTATATTTGTTGTGCATCGCATTCATGTGAGGCCTGCTTGGATTGTATAAGTATAAGCATACTAGTCACTGAAATGTGAAAACTATGTTGCGGTCACACAAGTAAAAATAAGTTGACTTATTTCCTCTTTACGATCACGTGGAATGAGTCGCGATCACGTGGAGTAACTGACTTGGGCAGATTCTTATTTCCTTAAATTGATATTTTTCCCCCATTTCTTTATTTTTGAAGTCTAAGAAATTTGTTTATGTGATTTCAAAGAGACGTTTAGAAACTATACTTTGGGTAAGTGATTTTGACTCCAACCCTTCATTACTCATTTATTATTTCATAATTCTTAATATCAAATCATTGATTTAAAATTCTAAAGTTGGAACTTTCTCATGAACTTGGGTTTTGATAATTTCGACTTTGAAGTATGATTTCTATCTCTTTTTCCTTTACCATTTCGCATGAGGGTTCCTAAATCTTTGGGTATCATGTTTTTCTATAAAAATTTCAGAATAACCCTAAGCCCTCGAGTTTGACTTTTTTGGTCGATTCGAACCCAATTTTCAAAATTGGTATCATAAGTATCATTGTTCATGTTTTCTTATGGGGTCCTATATTTGATTAGATTGTTTGTATTCGGAGGCTCAACCTGAAGGGAAGGCTCAACTGTCAAGTTAATTTTTCTCCCTTCTAAGGCAAGTGGACCTCTTTCACATTTTTTCAAAGTGAGTTGAACCTTGTATGCCTTGTTAGTGTTATTTGGAGTAGTGGGAATGGTGAAGGTTTGTGTATGGTGAAGGTTCTATTACCCACACCCCCTCCCCTCACAACCCTTTTTGACTTACATGGCATCCAAACAACTCCCATGTGCCTCAACTATGTGAAGTCACGGAGTGTGCCACGTAAGCCAAAAGGTATAAAAATTACAAAAAAAAGAATTAGTTCAGGGGTTAATAGGACCTTAGTTTAGTTAAGGTGTATATCTGAGATTTCGGTCATACTCTAGGGGGTACTTGTGTCTTATCCCTTTCTTTTATAATAGCAACACGTAATGCAAAATTTCTCTATTTAGATTCTTTATTTAAGAGAGAAGAATGAATCACCGAGCATCCAAAGAAAAATGAAATGGAGAGCAGAGAAGTAGAGGCTGCTCTACTACAGGTAAGCCTCTGAACTCAACTTTGTTTTTTTAACTCTCTTTTAGTATGTGTAACAAAAAAATCCCCATTCGCAAATCAATAAATAACAAATCTTGATGTATATTATTTTCGTCTTAAATAGTACGTTTTGTTTGTCGTAAACCCAAACCTAAGATGTATGCCTAGTCCACGCAACGCAAGCAACACATTTCCCACTAGACAAAAGCCCTATTGGCGGAACTCCCAAGGACTTTTTGGAGCCTATTTTTGCTTACTTCCAATGTAGGCATAATTCATATACTTATTGGAGTTGATATTTGTTTTAAAAAAATTGTCATAGTAGATATCTCATATGTTAAGTATATATTTCTATAAAATCATTTTCTTGAAATGGAAATAGATGTCTGACATTACAAAGATAGAGCATGAGCTAATTGCTCTAGTATAGGTTTCGCCGATTGCAAGAATATCTTTTTACAAGAATTTTTTCTATAAATGAAAGTAGCTTCCTTGTTCCGCCTTGCCAAAAAAATGTACGGTGTATTTGGGTAAAATATCCTTTTAAAGTCAAGTTTTCACCATTGTTGTCTCCAATAAACATTTTCCTGGTAGTCGCTCATTCATCTTTATTTTTTCCCTCCGATTTTGAAAAAAGAATAAATTTCTATGCGATTGAAAATTTTGAACTAGTAGTTATATAAGACTATGCATACATTGTTGAAATGTGTATTTATGAGAATTTGGATATTTTCTTTACTCAAATCTGATATTTTTGAGTTGTCTACAAACATGTGTATATAACCATGAAGCGAGCTACAATTATCAATTTGCCCTGTAATGTCCTGGATAAAATTCTAGGAATCTTGCCTTTGAAAGATGTAGTGAAGACCAGTATCTTGTCAAAATACTAGAGGTACAAATGGGTAATGGGTGCAGAACTTGATTTTCGTAGTGAGTTTTTCACATCTTTCAACAACAACCAAGAAGCCAAGAAAATCATTTACCAAGTCCTACAACTGCATCAAGGACCAATACTAAAGTTTACTCTCCAACGTCATAATTTGATATGTTATCGTGATATTTATAATTGGATGCTCTTCTTGTCAAAGAAAAATGTTTAGGAACTCACCCTTCAAATATTCACAGGCAACAAATATCGTTTACCTTCTTATCTTTTCACATTTCAGCAACTAAGACATTTGGAACTTGATATGTGCTTCTTCCACCCTCCACCTGATTTCAAAGGGTTTGCAAAGCTTATTAGTATTAATCTTCAACATGTCATTTTTTATCCAACAATATTTAGGAATCTCATGACCAAATGCCCATCGCTTGAAAGTTTGATGTTGACTAGGTGCACCGCATTTGACATTCTTGAAATTGATGCCCCTAATCTCAAATGCTTTGACTTTCTTGGAACATCGAAGTCCATTTGCTTCAAGAATGTCCCTATGCTTAGAACCGTTTCTGTGTGTCTCAATCGAGTTTTGATGGATACGTCAACTTTTTGTTCTAATCTTACAAAGTTCTTCCATTTCATGCCTTCCCTGGAGGAACTTGAACTAGGCGGTTCATCATTAGAGGTAATGTACATTTGATAATATTACTTATGATAGTTGGTACTTTTCATAATCATATGATGTATCTTTGAATCAATTTTTTTACTTGCTTCTAGTACTTGACCATGGGAGGTATACCAGAGAATCCCCCGGCTGCTCTAAACAATGTCAAATCTCTATGTATTTCGGACATGTCTTTCAAAAAAATTGAGGAGGTTTCTAGTGCAGTTTACTTGATTACAAGCTGCCCTAAATTACAAGAACTTACAATTGAATGTGTAAGCACCCTCCTACTTTCTCATAAAACTTATTGATATGGTTTCTTCATCTGAATCCGCCTAACTGTTACCAATTTTTTTGCAGGAAGCAGTAGGCATTGTGGTGGAACCTGTTATACCATTCTTACGAGCCAAAACAATCTCATGTGGTGCTATGAAGCTGCTTAAATGTGTGGAAATGCGTTATTTTATTGATTTTGAGATGGAAATAGAATTTGTGAAGTTTACATTGGCATCTGCACCGGTACTTAAGGAAATCTTCATTTGGAGTAGTGGGCAGTTTCATCGGGGTACACAGATGATGGATGAGATGAAATAATTCCATCGAGAATCACCCAACGTTAGATTCAAATTCGAAGAAATGTGAACGGATCCGAAACTGCCATGACTTTGCTTATTGGTTTTAGGTGGTCCAAATCCACACTCATTTTTTATTAAGTACTATTTATTTTTGTTTGTTGGTTGAACCTATATATGTAGCTCATCCTACAAATTTCAATGTTCACTACATAGAAATTGTGCTCAATTTATTGCGTTGGTAAACTTGATTATTTTTTATACTCTCTTTGGAGCTGTCGGTGTATGCTTTCTCCATCCTCCAGTTTGTTATTATTTTTTGGGGGTTAAAGGTGTCCAGCAAGCCCTTTATTGAGAAAGAAAAGATACAAAATAAAGTGGTCTGATCCAAATAACTAGAACCAATAAAGACAAAAAATAGAGATGTAGTCAGTCCACATTAAACGACCCTAAGTCTCCTTTTAGGAAAGTTACAGAGACTGCTTCACCATCTTCTTCCTCATCTTCGTTGGCAGAGCTCGGAGATTAGGTTTCTTCTCCTTTCCTTCAAGGAGTTTCCTTTATCCTTCATATCATAAGAATCTCTATTGGTTTCCTCTAATGAGACAAAGATGTGTGAACCTAAGATTAGGGATTTGTAACTTGTCCATTCTTAAGAGGGCTTTGGCCTTCCTCGGCAACTCCTGGTTACTGCTAAATTCTGTTGTACCTGCAGAACTTCTACATGACTAAAATAATCAAAGAAAACATAGCTCATCTCTTTTCTTGAAACACAATTTGTAGGGGATTAGCAGATATTGACAAAGAAAGAAAAGAGAAAGATAATAAGGTTAAGTTGCATTACGTTATTGAAATAATGACTGCAATATAAATACATGAATTCATAACTTAAAAAACTAAAGAAAACGAGTAAAATAAGCTAATATTATCTCAAATAACTAAAGCCTAAAATATAGCAACTAACTAATCAGATTCCGCCCAACACTACAACCTTATTTATCTGAACTAAATCCTACTTGTATAAGTTGTATATTGATACAACAGAAGGTGGAACTAATCTCCAGCTTTTGAGGCACCACTTTCAACACTCCTCTTTGACTCAAGAGCAGCAACCCCAAGTCCTTTTCTGAGAAACTCAAATCTTGCTTTAGGTAAGGCCTTAGTTAAAATATCAACTGAAAACTTGTTTTGCAGTGCACTAAGTGTATGTCCCCATTCTTTTGCACCTCCCTCAAGAAATAAAGCTTGATCTTGTAATGTTTTGTCTTTCCATGTTAAACGGGATTATTTTCAATTGAAATTGCAGCTTGATTATCAACAAAGATTTCAATACTCATTTTGCTCCATGTACAAATCTTTCAGCAGCTCCTGAATCCAAAGGGCTTGTTCACAGCTGATGCAGCTGCAATGTACTCTGCTTCATTTGTAGATTGAGCCACAATATCTTGTTTCTTTCAACACCAACAGAACATTCCATAACCAAAACTAAAATAGTAACCTGAGGTGCTTCTAAGATTATCTGATCTACCAGCCTAAGCCCAATCACTATCAGAAAATCCAAGAAACTGAAAATCTGATGCTTTTTTGAACATTATGCCAAAATTGGCAGTACCTTTAACATATCTAATCACACATGTAGCTGCAATGCGTATATCTTGAAAGTAAACTCACAACATAAAGAATATTTGGTCTCGTTGCAGTCAAGTACATTAGCAAACCTATCAGGCTCCTATAAATTCCTTCATCAACCTTTTCAGCTCTATCTTCTTTGCAAAACTTCTCCTTTTGATTCATATGATTTGTTGTAGGTTTGCATTTTTCCATTTTGAACTTTATGGGAATTTCTTAAGCATATTTCTGCTGGCATATGAAGATCTCGTGTCCTTTTTACTGAATTTCCATTCCAAGAAAATAAAAGATTATACCAAGGTCTGTCATCTAAAAATCTTCCATCATTTCAGTCTTGAACAAGCTGATCAAGTCCAAATTCCTACCTATAACGAGCAAGTCATCTACATATAAAGAAACAATGGTTAAATCAAAATATTCTTTTCTAATATAGAGTGTAGACTCACTGAAACTTTTTGGAAGCCGAAGCTCAGAAGATGAGCATCAATTCTACTATACCAAGCTCTAGGAGCATGTTTTAAGCCATAGAATGCCTTTTTTAGAAGGTACACTTTGCCTTTTTTGCCTTTGATAGAAAAACCTTCAAGTTGTTCTACAAAAATTTCTTCTTCGAGGTAGACATTCAGGAAAGCTCATTTCACATCAAGTTGTTGTATCTTCCATCCCCATTGACCTGCTAAAGCTAACATCATAGTTATCGTATCCAAATAGGCGGTAGGAGCAAAACTTTCTGAAAAATCTACTCCAAACATTTGTGCATACCCTTTTGCAACCATCCTAGCCTTGTACTTGTTTGTGGAACCATTAAGATTGAGCTTGGTTCTATGCAACCACTTGACTCCAATAGCTTCTACAATGGTTTGTAAACCAACTCATATGTGTTGTTCTTTTGTATCATTTTGAGCTTCTCCTGCATTGCATATCTCCATTTCTCATCTTTAGTAGCCTCCATAAATGCTCGTAGTTATAAAATTGCAACATTACACCTTTGATGTATATCAGAAAGTTTTCTTGTTCCTCTAACAGGTACATCATGAACATCTTTATCTAGAAATTTTAAATTTCTTTTCTTTTCATTATCTTGTGAGCTCCAGGTGTCATTTTACACAAACTTGACATCCCTATTAAAAATTTGATAGATCCTATAAGCTTTCGAGAGACTGTTGTATCCTACAAAAATTCAAGGTTTAGCCATCTTATTCAACTTATCTCTTTTAACCTGAGGTACATAAGAAAAACAAAGACAACCAAATATTTTCAAATTTGTTGGCAAAGGTTTTTAACCAAACCAAGCCTCAAATGGTGTCTTCTTTTGCAAGGCCTTAGTTGGCAATCTGTCTAGCAGAAATACTGCAGTATTTGCATCTTCAACCCAAAAATTCTTTGGCAGTCCTTTCTCATAGAGAAAACACATTGTCACCTCCATTAGCGTCCTATTTTTCTTTCCACTACTCCATTTTGTTGGGGAGTATAGGGTGTTGTCTGTTGATGCTCAATTCATGCTTTATTACAAATCTTGTTGAATTTTTCTGAAGTATACTCAGTTCCATTATCTATTCTTATCACCTAAATTATGCAACCACTCTAATTTTGCACAAAAGCCTTGTATTTCTTGAATGCATCACCGGCCATAGATTTATAGTTCAAAAAATAAATCTGAGAATATTTGATACAATCCTCAATAAAGGCAATATTGTAGTTACTACCTTTTAAAGATGGTGTTTTATAAGGTCCGCCTACATCCGTGTGAATAAGTTGTACCTTTTGCTTTTCCCTCCATGATGGATTCTGAAAATGCAACCTTGTTTTCTTCCCATACTAACAAGCTTCACAAGCAGGAAGGTTCTTTTCAAGGCTTGGAAGACCTTTTACGAGTTGATTTTCTTTCATGAAGAGTATAGCATCATGATGAAAATGTCTGAGTCTTTTGTGCCATAATTATGAGTTATTTTCCAACTGGATAGGTGTTGCTTGCTCCTCGTCCAAGAGGGTCAAGGTAAAACTTTTTCCTCTCATCTTGACCTTGAACATCTCCTTATTATCAGCATCCTTGATGACACGTACTTTTTCTTCAAGAAACACTTCCAAACCATTTTTAAGTAGTTGTCCAACACTTAGGAGGTTTTGATCAAGATGAAGAACAAAAAGAACATCAACTATAAGTTTCAAACCTGTAAGGCCTTCAATTGCAACAGTTCCTCTACCTCTTGCGTCGAGATATTCTCCATTTCAAATTTTCCTTTGGAAATAAAAGATCTATCTAGATCTTTAAAGATTTATTGGTCACTGATCATATGATTTGTGCATCCGCTATCAATTAACCAACATTTAGAAGCGCTTTTTCTAGCAAAACAAGTTGTTAGCAATAATTTTTCTTCTTGATGTTGATTTATAGCAGCCTTAGCTTCTTGTTGTTGTGGTTGTGACTTGCATACCCTCTACACATGGATTATTTTACCACATTTTTGCACTTGACATCTGCTCTCCACCAACACTTCTGTTGATAGTGGTTTGTCATTTTGCAATAAGGGCAGGGAGGATGTCTAAGCCTTTGCTTCTTATCTTTTTCCTTCTTTTGTTCGACTCATTGTTCTGTGAATTATCTTGAAAATCACCTTCAACGGAACCTTCTTTCCTCATTATTCTCCTTTGCTCCAATGTCTGCAAAGCTTTTACAAGTTCTTCCAAGGTAACACTTGACAGATCTTTAGAAGTCTCTAAAGAAGAAATTGTGGCTTCATATTTCTCAGGAAGTGTAACAAAAATATTTTGAACAATTCTTTCATCACT
The DNA here is from genome assembly GCA_029582445.1 of Solanum paucissectum. Lineage (NCBI taxonomy): Eukaryota > Viridiplantae > Streptophyta > Magnoliopsida > Solanales > Solanaceae > Solanum > Solanum paucissectum. The sequence continues at coordinate 14,726 of JAJONZ010003929.1, read as the reverse complement.
GAAATCCTTACCAAACATTCTCACCTTTTTGGCCAAGTCAAGTAGTTGGTTTGCATAATCTTTTATAGTTTATGATTATTTCATTCTCTTCATTTCAAATTCTCGTATCAGATTCATCACTTACATATTCTGCACTCTTTCATTTCCTTCGTATTATTTTTTGAGATACTCCCAAATTTTTGTAGTAGACTTCACTTGCATAATTCTGGTAAGAATTGGAGGGGATACTGCAAAGAATAGGAAAGCTTTGGCTTAGGCTTTCCTTGCCTTATTCTCCTTGTGATTTTTCATCGGATTCATTGTTGGATTATCACCGAGAGGAGTTACATGATAATCCTCTTCTACTGTTTCTCAGAGATCCAACGCTTTAAGATGAACCGTCATTCTAATTGCCCAAGATTAATAATTTTCACCATTGAAGACTAGTGGAGTTAAGAAGCTTGTTGCAAAATTCATGTTCTATAAACTATTGAAGATAATAGTTCAAAGAATGGCTTATAATATGGTTCACTCTCTTATCACAAGTCCCTCAAGATGCCAATGCTCTGATACAAATTTGTACAAGATTATCATATATAGACAAAGAAAGAAAAAAAGATAACAAGGTTAAGTTGCATTACTTTATTGAAATAATGACTGCAATATAAATACATTAATTTATGACTTAAAGATCTAAAGAAAGGGAGTAAAATAAGCTAACATTATTTCCAATAACTAAAGCCTAAATTATAGCAACTAACTAATCAGATTCTGCCTAACACTGCAGTCTTATCTATCTGAACTTAATCCTACTTTTAAGTTGTATATTCATACAACAGAAGGTGGAACTAATCTCCAGCTTTTGAGGCACCACTTTCAACACATTTTCCTATGATTTATTTTTTCCTCTTCATTTATTAGTTTCAATTTCTTTTTGAGCTTATGGAACGGCCTTACCAAATTCCAAGTTCCAACCCATTTCTACCAATAGCATTTGAGGTAGATTTGTTTGTCTTCGATATTAGTTTTCCCTTCCAAATCAATAGATGAAGTTAATTTCTTATATGATCATCTAAATAATGAAAATAATCTATCAAAGACACTTTTTTAATATAAGAAATCATTCAACTATTACTTTTCCTTTTACAATATATGAGCCTTTTAAAGCTACTATATGCATGTGATTTACTAAATTGTCATCTTTAAAAAATACACTTCTATGACAAAATCCATTAAATAAACCCATCCAATTAATTGATTTAGTTTTCCTTGGTCATTAATTGATGGATTTATCTTCGAACAAATCTTTTGTATTTTAATATGATAATGGATACAACATTTTTTAAGTAATTCTTGAATTTGAAAATTTAGATTCGAGCAATCTTACCCGATTAACGATGTCAAGAATGATGGTAGGGGTGGATGAGTACAATAAGAGTCAACCATTTTCAAAAAAAAGATTTGCACAGGGCTCATTCCCCATAATGTACCTAGGGATACCACTATCTTCAAAGAAATGGAGCGAAATGGAGTATCACCAACTGACTGAGAAGAGTACTAGCAGAATCACAAAAGTCTATGCAAAACAGTTGTCGTATGCAGGGGGGTTGCAGGTGATTATCTCAGTGATGTTCTCTATTCAAAGTTTCTGGGGATTTGTTTTCATACTACCCCAGAGCGTGATAAACGAAGTTGACAAAATATGTAGGGCGTACTTATGGGGTAGCTTTAAGGATAAAAAGAAGATTAAGCTAGTAGTGAGGGACAAAGTATGTGTCCCTAAGAAGTTTGGTGGTCTAAATATCAAGGGAAGCAAATTGTGGAATGTGGCATCAGTGGGTAAGTTGTTGTGGCAATTAATAGTTAAAAAACATGTATTATTTTGACTATACCTTATTTATCGATACTAAATCAGGGATCTCCCATTATGGCTAACGGTCATTAGCTTGAAATCAGTACATAATTAGGACTCTAATTACTTGTATGAATATCTTGTAAATCCTACAGATTTAATTAATAAAATAGATCACAATTCTTTTCTCTCTAATTGTTTTGGGTCTCTATCGTTATTCAACTTGGTATCAAGAGCCTTGTTTTTTTTTCGAGATCCTCACTAATCAGTTTTTCTTTTTCTCTAGAAAATTTGTTTCATTCATCTTTGGTTCAGATTATCAATCCATATCCATCATTCTTGTAGTCATCTCTCAATCTATTCCTTGACTGATTCCTTCGACTTTTAATTTCCTCTTTGAATTAGGATGGATTCACGAGATACCTTATCAACAAAATTTGATGGGCATAACTATCCGATTAGGAAGTTCCATTTCAAAGCCTTCATTAGAGGCAAAGGCCTCCTTGGTGTTCTGGATGGCTCAAAGGTTGTACCCACAGAAGACAAAGAAAAAGAGGCTTGGGAGGCTGACAATGACAAAATTATCACATGGCTTGTCCATTCCGTCTCTGTTGATATAGCCATGGAACTGACATCTTTTGAGAAAGCATCAGAAATGTGGAGTCATCTACATACCCTCGGTAACCAACAAAATCTGACTAGAGAATTTGAATTGGAAAGACTACTTGCAGAATCTATACAAGGTGAGCAAATTGTTCGTTGTTTCTATTTTGTATTACTCACATTATGGGCAGAACAAGATCAGGTTTTTGCCGCCTCTATCCCTGCGGCTGGATTGAAGGATTTCATGACTACCATGAAGAGGACAAGGACAGTCCAATTTCTAATGAAACTCAGGCCCAAGTTTGAGCATTTGCATGCTAGTATTCTTAACAGGGAAAAACTACCAGCTTTGGAGGTGGTAGTTTCTGAAGTTCTTCGAGAAGAAACTCGGTTGAGTTCTCAAGCTTCCATGGAGAATTTCCTTACCATAGACACTGCCTTGGCTGCATACAAAAGTTCTTCCTCCTCAATCAACTCTAAAAGGTTTGTTCAATGCTATCATTGCAAGGAAATAGGGCATGTTATTTCTCATTGCAAGAAGCAAAATTATTGCAACTATTGTAAGAAAGATGGTCATATTATTCGGTCCAGGGAAACGCTCAAATCCTCATAAAGCCTTCCAAGTGATGACAAGGGATGCTGGAACACGAGAACCACCAAGCACAAAAGGGCTTGATCGCAATGATATCTACAAAATGATACAAGAATCATTGGTGGCTGCTCTTCCTAATGCAATCTCTTCAGCTCTGGCTGCTACATATCCTGGTAAGACTAAACTTTCAGATTCAACGGTATGGCATATTGATTCTGCTGCATCTAATCATATGACAGGAAATCAAAAATTGTTTTCTGATTTATCTAAACCACGTTCTAGACATGAAATTGTTACAACAAATGGTCATGTTTTAACTGCATCAACTTTTGGCTCCATTAAACCATTTTCAGAACTTCTTTGTGTACCAAAGCTTACTGCAAATCTTTTATCTGTTGGGCAACTTGTAGAACAAAAATTTTTGGTTATTTTTTCTCCTAATGGTTGTCTTATTCAGAACATGTTGACAGGGGAAACGATGGCCAGGGAACGTAAGGTTGGCAGGCTGTTTCTTCTTCAATCTCAGGATACCAAATTCCATCAGTGTTTTCTTTCAGTTTCAAATAAAGATATCCAATTTTCAAATAAAATGTGGAACTTGTGGCATCTACGTTTAGGCCATCCACATGCTTCTCGGTTAAATTTTATGTTTAAATCTTGTAATTTGTTGGGTAAACATTCACTGATTTTGCCCTCTAAATTACCTTGTGAAAGTTGTGCAAAATCAAAGAGTCATAAACTTCCTTTTCAATTAAGCAGTACTAATTATTCTACTCCTTTTGATTTAATTCATAGCGATGTTTGGGGACTTTCTCTTGGGATACAAGTATTTCATTTTATTCATTGATCAAGTATCTCTTTATCCATGGATTTTCTTCTTGAAACACAAGTCTGAGGTACCAAATATTGTCAAAAAATTTATAACCTTATAGAAACTCAATTTGAGAAAAAGATCAAGTTTTTTTGTTCAGATTCAGGAGGGGAATATGTCAATACAAACCTCACTAATTTTTTTCAAGAAAAAGGCATAATTCATCTGCGTTCTTGTCCGTATACACCGGAACAAAATGGTGTGATGGAACGTAAGAATAGACATGTTGTTGAAACTGCCTTAGCCGTTCTTGATACTTAAAATGTTCCAAAAATATTTTGGGTTGAAGCAATCCAAGCATCAATTTATCTCATAAATAGACAATCATCCTTGGGCATGAAGCAAAATTGTCCATATTTTATTCTTTTCAAAAAATTTCCTGACTATTCACATCTTAAAGTATCTGGTTGTGTGTGCTTTGCTCTTCTTCCGGATCATGAACGCCATAAATTATCTTCAAAAGTTGTTAAATGTATTTTCTTATGATACAATGATATTCAAAAGGGGTATTTGTGTTATGATTCAACACACCGTTTATTGATAATCTCACGACATGTTATCTTCTTTGAAAATTCTTTTATTTATACTAATAAAGACTCACAATTTTCTACTATATCTTTCCCGGAAAAAAAACTTCTCGTGATGCTGCTTGCCATAGCCACCTAGCCGTTGGTCCTTCATCGACCATGTCCTATACCACATTAGGTACTACTTATGACTTTGATCCTTTTTTTGATAATGATACTACATCGGCAAATACTAATTCTTTACCTCACCCACATAATGCCTCATTAAGTCTTAATAACCAACCTTTTCCCACTCGTCAAAATAGCATTGACCCCATTATATGATCATCTCGTCATGCTCCTCCTCCAGAATGATATGGATACTCAACAGGTGAATATGGTCGATTTTATGCCTTACTAACAACCTTGAATTCTATAGTTGTACCAAACTCTTATGTGCAGGCTAGTGGTCAGAAATGTTGGGAGGATGCAATGCATGAAGAATTAGTTGCCCTTGAGGAGAATGATACATGGGATATGGTGGATAGACCAACAAATGCAATAATTATTGGAAGTAGATGGGTGTACTCAATCAAGATGAAAGATGATGGATCCCTAGATCGATACAAGGCAAGATTAGTAGCTCAAGGATACAAGAAGGAATATGGAATCGACTATGATGAAACATTTTCTCCAGTAGCTAAGATGACGATAGTACATATATTGCTTGCCTTAGTATCAATAAAAGGTTGGAAGTTACATCAACTGGACGTCAAGAATGCTTTCCTGCATGGAGACTTGCAAGAAGTGGTCTACATGAATCCACCACCAGGTTATAAATATATTCCCATCATCTTCATCGCTGGATGGTGGGATGCGCTGACGCAGATTGGGCAGGATACCCTGATTCAAGATGATCCACTACAGGTTGGTGCATGATGCTTGGCTCGTGCATGATTTCTTGGAAGTGCAAGAAACAATCTCGAACATCGAAGTCATCCACAGAGGCAGAATATAGAAGTATGTATGTTGCATGCTCTGAAATCATTTGGCTGCGAAGGTTGCTATTAGAACTTGGCATCGAAATGAAAGGATCAACCACATTGTATGGAGACAACACTAGTGCAATCAGAATAGCAACAAACCTCGTTCATCATGAAAACACCAAGCACATACATGTAGACTGTCACTACATTAGAGAACTTGTTGAAGATCGGAGTATTAGCCTGAAGTATATATCCTCTAAAGATCAACTGGCTGGTTTATTTACAAAGGCCATGTCAAGAAGTAGACACAATTATCTATTATCCAAACTCATGCTTTGTGATACACAACATTAGTTTGAGGGAAGGTGTTGACTATACCTTATTTATTGACACTAAATCAGGGATCTCCCGCAAATCAGGGATCTCCCGCAAATCAGGGATCTCCCATTATGGCTAACGGTCATTAGCTTGAAATCAGTAGATAATTAGGACTCTAATTACTTGTATAAATATCTTGTAAATCCTACAGATTTGATTAATAAAATAGATCACAATTCTTTTCTCTCTAATTGTTTTGGTTCTCTATCGTTATTCAACTTATTATGGGCAGATGGTTACATGGGTATATATGAAAGAGAACTAGGATATCTTGGAGCATAAACATCCACAAGAGAGTAGTTCGTACTAGAGAAAATTGAATGCCTTAAATAAAGACATGGTGGAGTGGTATGCACAAGGTACGTATGTCCTAACAACAAATGCGAAATACTCATTAGGAGAAAGCTACGACTCATTGTTAGGGAGTCCAGAGTAAGATGATAATTGATGAATTCATCTGGAATAAAATCTCTCAACCAAGGCATGGATTTATAATTTTGGTTAGCTATGTAGGGCAGATTTCTGACTAAAGACAGATTACAAAGGATAAATATACTAGTGGATAATATAGCATGTAGTTTAAGTGACGTGCAAGATGTTGAGACACAAAAACACCTTTTTCTGAATGTGTTTGGACCAAAGGAATCATTACAGCGATGGATCAATGGTCTTTGGTGCTGATTCCAGTAGGAGATGTGAAATAAGTGTTAGAAAAAATTAGGAGGAAGAATTGGAAGCAACTGGACAAGGAGATAATCGCAGCACATTGGGACTCACCAATATATCATGTGTGGTAGGCTAGGAATTGAAAGTTGTATAGGGGAGCAATGGTGACTGTAGATACAACAATTACACAGATTAAGCAAAGCTTCAAAGCTAGAGTATACATAGGTAGAAAGACAAGGACAGACCAAAGATGCTGCTATTTGAATCAGCAATTTATCATGTAATTAGATCTATGTTCGAGGCTTAACTTACATAGTCCTCTTTTACGAAAGGTAGTTGTGTAGTTAGGTGCTCTTTAGGTGTATTGGCTGGATGGTTAATGGTAATATTTACATTTGTTACAAAAAAAAAACAATGTCAAGAAGCTGATCTTAGTACTCTATGTGTCTCAAGTCTAGGTCAGGTTGACTTAAGAAATAGAGAATGCAGATTCTAGAGGAGAAAATGGATGGTTGAAGTTGTGTGTCTACATTTACTGAATACCAATAAATAAATGTATGTTAAAAATCAATTAAGGCTTAGCTCTAAGGCACTAAATCTATGATCTATATTATATGGGGTCTAATTTACACTAAATAGGAAAGTGAATATATGATAATATAATATTTCTTAACACTCCCCCTCAAGTTGGAGAGTGAATATCATGAAGTCCCAACTTGTTGCATAGTGTCACAAACGGATCTCTTCCCAATGACTTTGTAAATAAACATGTCAACTGGAAGCGTGTAGGTACATATGATGGACTAATAATTCCAGCTTGCAACTTTTATCGAACTATGTGACAATCTATATCAATATGTTTTGTACATTCATTGAAGAGAGGATTCACTGCAATATGCAAAATAGCTTGATTATCACAAAATAATTTTGTAGGAGTTACTTGTGGGACTTTCAGATCTTGTAGAATATACCGTAACCATGTGAGCTCCAAGCATGTGTTAGTCTTAGCCCGATATTTCTGCTTTTGCTGACGATCTTGAAACATTTGATTGTTTCTTGGAATTCCATGAGACAAGAGAATTTCCAAGAAAATTACAATATCTTGTAATTGATCTCCTTGTGGAACTCCATTTTCCCCAATCTGAATCAGTGAAAGCCTTCAATGTAAGATCATTGGCGGAATGAAACAATAAGCCTTGATCTTGAGTACCCTTAATATATTTAAGGATCCGTATAGCAACATCCCATTGAGGTTTTTGAGGCTGCATGTATTGACTTTGTATATGTACAGAATAGACTATCTCAGGTCTAGTAACCATAAGATAAACCAGCCTGCCAATTAATCTTCTATACTTAGTTGGATCATTCAATAATTCACCATGTGTAGGAGTAATTTTCAAATTTTCTTCCATTGGAAATTTGTCTAGGCGTGCCCCTAGAAGTCCTGAGTCTTGTAAGATGTCTAATGCATATTTCCGTTGAGACATGAAATACCTTTATGCGATCTGGAAAACTCAATACCCAAAAATTATTTTAAACCTCCAAAACCTTTAATGTGGAACCGTTTCAGAAGGAACCTTTTGAGATGCTCGATTTCTTTAAGATAATTTCCTATGAGAAGTATATCATTAACATAAATTAAAAATTGCAGTAAATGAAGTACCTTGGCCTTTGGTAAAAAAAGAATAGTCAGCTTTTGATTTTTCATAGTCAGCCTTTTGAATCATTTCTAAAAAGGTGAGAAACCAATTTATTGATGCTTTTTTTAGACCATAGAGGGATATGTGTAGCCAACATACAATGTTCTCTCCAAGTCGGTGAAGTGAAGGTGGAGGTTCCATATATACTTCTTCATTCAAGTCACCGTGAAGGAATAATTTTGGACTTCTAGCTGGTAGGCAGACAAATTTCATGTAGCAACAACAGTATTAAGACAACAAAGTGTAGTAAGTTTGACTGTGGGAGAAAATGTTTCCTATTATGAGTACCCTCTACTTGAGTGTATCCTTTAGAAATAAGACAAACCTTATATATTTCAATGGTACCATCTGATTTGTACTTAATTTTGTAAACCCATATGCAACTGATGGTTTTATGTACAATAAGAAGAGGTACCAAACTCCATGCATTATTCTGTTGGTGTAAACCTTCGGATTTGAAAAGAAGGAAAAATTGCAGGTTTCCTAAATCTGTTGCCAGTACCGACGGAACCACCGGCGGTCCGTAGGTCAACCCACGGACTATAGGTGGGGGTCGTAGGTGGCGAGTTTAACTTAGTTAAAATGTTAAGTCAGAGTGTCTTTTTTACGGTTCACCAAAATGATTCTTCGTTCAATGTACGAGTTGTAGGTAGGTTTCGTAGGTGAGTCCCAGACTTAGTGAAATTTTGAGAGTCAAAGTTGGGACCTACGGTCGGGATGTACGGTCAGTAAGTGGACCAACAGACCGTACATGGGTCACGTAATTGAACTCCAAGGTATGATAGGCTTCACCTATGGAGTTGTTTCCTCCATAGGGTTCCTAAAATCTCCAATTTGTAAAGTTAGATTCCCCAATCAAATTAGAGTTTTTATTCAATTGTCATGTATTCCTTTCAATGTTGATCCAATTGATTGTTTTATGTCTTCTTATGCATGAATTGAAGTAATTTGCATGTTTTAAGTTGAATCCCCCATTAACCCCTGCAGGACCCATGATTTCTAAACAGTGATGATATAATGTGGGTTTTGAACTATATAAGACGAATTTATGAAGATATGCTCTTTAGGAAATTGACAAAGATAATTTAAGGTTGCTTTGAGAGTAAATGTCACGATCCAGACCGTCGTGATTGGCACCCACACTAACTCTCCGGTGGGAGAACCACTACTAGAACTCAAACCAAGCAACTAAACCAAAACTAAGTCATTTAAGTACAGAAAAGCAGGAAAATACTAAGGAAAGAAATAGAGTTCCCATAAACTTTAACAAAAGTATAACAATAATAAACTAACAATGCGGATGTAATGCCTAGAACCTGAAAGTCAATGTACCACAAGATCTAAAGTTCAACAAGTCTAAACAAGAAGAGATACAACCCCAAACTAATGTACTAATAACTAATAGAACTGTCTAAGTCTGAAATGTGGACATAGACGAAAGGAGAACTCATGGCAGCCCGGAAGAATTGGCTCACCCTAGAATTCGAACGACGATCACTGATCTCCTAAGCGAGGTCTGTCAGTAGCTGCTTGAAGATGCCATGTACTCAACAAAATAAGAGCAAGTGCAGTATCAGTACACAACCACAGTGTACTGGTAGGATCACGCGGCTATCCCACTAAGTGCAACATACATAAGTCATCACAACAATATAATCACCTGCATATAACGAACATATACAATATTATCAACATTTACTAACAACGAACAACTTCACATTTCTAAAGATACCCAATTATATCAAATCATTGGTCCTCTCATGGAACCCAAACCCATACAGTTAGCATACCGAAACGTGGTACCCAATCCAATGATTATGCCGGAACGTGGCAATCGATCCAAGTTAGTTATGCCGGAACGTGGCAACCAATCCATTCAACACACCACAATCACATTCACAAGTATATCCTCAAGATAATACAATTAAGTCATGATTTCATGGTAACCATCATTCATCTATATCATTTACAACAAGTATGATCTATACATTCATATACATACATGTATCATATGGAAGCAAGAACAAACATACATCACACAATCATAGAATCACAACCATCACCTACCATGAAAGAAGCTTGAAACCCTAAGAAACTTGATCCTTCCCTTTCTGGATTCGTTCCGCTTGTTCTTGGTCTACAAACAATCAATATAATACGGGATGATAAACAATCACTAATTACTCGGATTACTAACAATTCAAACAACCTTAGATCATACCCATGATCCCAGGTATCCAAAGTAGGGTTGTTTCCACCATAGAATCTAGATCAAAACCCTCCCCCATCGATAATTACCCATTATATTACGTTCTATGGATCAAAAAATGGATTTGGGAGTGAAAAGCTTACCTTTAGCCTCAAGAATGGTGAAAAACTGTTAGGACTCGCCTGGGGTTCGTTCTTTAGCTCTAAAAATCGAAAAGTGCAGAATAAAGTCGTTTAGGGGTTTATTTACGACTTTAAGTCACCTCTGGCCCGCCACAGTGGCCCTAAACCGCGCTACAGCGGCCCCGCCAGAGCGACAGAATCCAGCGCCAAAGAGGCTTGCACGAAACAGTGAGCTATTTTAATAATTCCAAAATTCCCATTTCACAACACACCTCTAACCCACGATGCTCAGAAAATACCCTTCACGTTAAGATCGATTTCAGGAGTTCTACTAGTCCGAATTCAATTCTGTAAAGTCGTACGGGTTCCTTAACGACTTATCTAACAACTCATGTAATCAAAATCATAAATGAGTCACCCGATTGTTACCATATTTCCCTACACCTCCATGACTCCGATTTCATCCAAATCTGGACTAGGTTGGGAAAATCCAAATACTACGGAAAAAAATTCCGGTTCCAAATTTTCCCCGGTTGGCATTTCTATAACGATGAAAATAGGTCGTTACAATAGATACCAATTTACCCATCACTTGTCCCCAAGTGACAAAACTTAGGAAAAAATAGGCTAAGGAAAGAATGAAGTAGTACCTGAATCGACGAACAATTGGGGATACTTGTCTCGCATGTCTCTTTTGGTCTCCCAAATAGCTTCCTCAACTGGACGATGCTTCCATTGAACTTTCACGGACTTAATCTCCTTGGTCCTCAACTTGCGCACATCACGATCAAGAATTGCAGTTGGTTCCTCCTCATATTGGAGGTCTCTGTCTAACACAATTGAGTCTCACCATGATACCTCTTCAACATGGACACATGAAATACCAGATGAACACCTAATAGATTAGTAGGTAAGGCCAATCTATACGCTACTGGTCCCACACATTCAAGAACCTCAAAGGGACCAATGTATCTAGGACTTAGCTTACCTTTCTTACCAAATCTCATCAGCTCTTTCATGGGTGATACCTTAAGAATAACATTTTCACCGGTTTGAAATGCCATGTCTCTTACCTTATGATCCACATACTTCTTATGTCTACTCTGGGCGGCTAAAAGCTTAGCTTGAATACTCTTCACCTTATCTTGAGCATCCTTTACTAAATCAACCCCTAATGGTTTCACATCTCCAGCCTCAAACAATCCTATGGGTGATCTACATCCCTTCCCATATAATGCCTCAAATGGTGCCATATCAATACTGGAGTGATAACTATTATTATAGGAGAATTCACACAAAGGTATAAATTTATCCCAATGCCCTCCAAAGTCAAGCACGTATTCCCTTAACATGTCTTCTAACACTTGGATAGTCCTCTCTGATTGCCCGTCTGTCTGTGGATGGAGGGCTGTACTAAAAGAGAGTTGTGTGCCCAATTCATCATGTAATTTCCTCCAAAACTTGGATGTGAATTGGGTACCACGGTCTAAGATGATAAAGAGGGGAACCTCATGCAACCTCACTATCTCTTTCACGTAAACTTTAACCAATTGTTCAGCATTATAATCTATTCTTACCGGAATAAAATAGGCTGACTTGGTCAATCTATCAACCACTACCCAAATAGAATCAAACTTCCCCAAAGTGTTGAGAAGACCAACCAAAAAATCCATGGCAATTCTTTCCCACTTCCATTATGGAATTGGCATTCTTTGAAGCAAACCTGCATGCCTTTGATGTTCATACTTCACATGTTGACAATTTGGACACTTCGCCACAAACTCCGCTTTATCCTTCTTCATGCCTGGCCACCAATAAATTCGCTTCAAATCTCGATACATCTTGGTCACACCCGGATGAATAGAATATTGCAAACCATGAGACTCTGCCAACAATTTCTCAATCAAGTCATCTACTCTGGGAACACATATTCTCCCTTTAAAATTGAGCACACCATCCGCATCAAGAGTGGACTCTTGTTCCTTACCATTCACAGCCTTCTTCCTAAGCTCCTCCAAATTCTCATCCTCAAATTGTTTGGCCTTGATCTCCTCACTGAATGTGGCCCTTACTTTAATACTAGCTAACACCCCACCTCTTTCTTAGATGCTCAACTGCATGAACTTGGACTCTAAGGTATGAATTTCCTTAGCCAAAGGTCGCTTGGTTACACTTAGGCAATCTAAACTACCCATACTTACCGCCTTCCAACTCAAAACGTCTGCCACTACATTAGCCTTACCCGAATGGTGACATCATAATCATTAAGTAACTCCATCCACCTTCGTTGTCTCAAATTCAGATCATTTTGAGTGAACACGTGCTGCAAACTATGATGATCAGTAAATACCTCACATTTAACACCATAGAGGTAATGTCACCAGATCTTAAGAGCAAATACTATCGTTGCCAACTCCGAATCGTGCATTGGATAATTTCTCTCATGCACCTTCAATTGGCGCGACGCATAGGCTATAACATTCTTATCCTGCATTAACACCGCGCCCAACCCAGAATGAGAAGCATCACAATAAACTATAAAATCCTTACCTTCCACCGGTAACGCTAGAATAGGTAAGGTGGTCAAGAGAATCTTAAGCTTTTGGAAGCTCTCCTCACATTTTTCAGTCCATTCAAATGGTATCTCTTTTTTGGTCAAATTAGTCAAGTGAGTGGAAATAGAAGCAAATTTCTCCACAAATCGACGATAATAGCTAGTGAGCCCCACAAAACTCCTAACTTCCGTCATGGAGCTAGGCCGAACCCAATTCTTAACCGCCTCAATCTTTTGAGGATCGACCATTACCCCTTCTTTCGAAACTACATGCCCTAAAAAATGCAACATAAGTCAACCAAAATTCACACTTAGAAAATTTAGCATAGAACCTTTGTTTCCCAAGAACACCCAGAACAACAAGAAGATGGTCAGCATGCTCTTCCTCACTTTTCGAGTAGACCAAAATATCATCAATAAAGACTATAACAAATGAATCAAGAAACGGCTTAAACACCTCATTCATCAAACTCATGAACGTTGTAGGCACATTAGTCAAACCAAAGGACATAACTAAGAATTCTTAGTGCCCATAGCGAGTCCTAAACGCCGTCTTGGGCACATCCTCATGCCTAATTTTTAATTGATGGTAGCCAGACCTTAGATCAATCTTAGAGAAAACTGATGCACCTTGCAATTGGTCAACAAGATCATCTATTCAAGGCAAAGGATACTTGTTTCGAATAGGGACCTTATTCAATTGTCGGTAATCTATACACATTCTCATACTACCACCCTTTTTCTTAACAAATAAAATTGGGGCACCCTATGGGGAAGCACTAGGATGAATAAATCCCTTATCAAGAAGCTCTTGGATTTGAGCCTTAAGCTCTCTTAATTCCACCGGAGCTATACGATATAGAGGAATAGAAATGGGGAGCGTACCAGACTCTAAGTCAATCCAGAAATCTATATCTCTATCCGTAGGCATACCAGGCAAGTCACTATGAAACACTTCTTTAAATTCTGACAACACAGGAATAGACCCAATGGATGGAGCCTCAATCTCAACATCCCTAATATGAGCCAAATAATCCAAACAACCCTGCCTTATCAATTTCTTAGCCCGAATGGAGGATATGATCTTAGTTCGCTTAGGCTTGTACACCCCTTCCCACTCTAATTTTTCCCTTCCCAGAATTTCTAGAGTTACGGACTTAGTATTACAATTAAGTACGGCATAATAGGGAGACAACCAAGTCATGCCTAAGATTATGTCAAAGTCAGTCATATCCAAAATCACCAAATCAGCCCAAGTCTGAAAACCCATAAACAAAATAGGACAAGCACGATAGACATGGGTAACTATGACTAACTCTCCCACTGGGCTAGAAACATGGATAGGGGCATCAAGTATATCACAAATCATATCAAACTCTGAGGCAAATAGCACAGATACATAGGAATAAGTAGAACCCGGATAAAATAACACATTAGTCATCCGGTCACAAACAAGAATAGTACTTGTGATCACCGTGTCAGACGCCTCTGCCTCATTCTTGCCCGAAAAGGCATAACACTAAGCCCTATCATCTTGACGAACCATTTCCCTGCCTAGTTGCACATTACCTCTGCCTGCATTACCATTTTCTCTACCTCCATGACCTCACTGATTACCTCCTCGACCACCTTGTGGACACCCTCAACCATTATTATTATTTCCCGCGAGTACCACTACTCTAGTCTGCTGTTGCACGGACTCAAACAC